>JACXSJ010002754.1:0-37436 GCA_014851325.1 Pentalonia nigronervosa
TTTTTTTTTTTTGTACACAAATAGAATATCATTATAATATTATAATATTAAGAGCGTCGAAATTGTATTTAAATAAGCTAATAGAAAAGTAAATCGGAACAAAACGTGTACGCAGATAATACCATAAAAAATAATCTATACAAAATTAAAAAATAATATACCACACGCTATACACAAAACATGTGCCATGTATATTAGACTTATTATAAATATAATGTGTATGTATATTATACGCTACTGTGACTCTGCTGACGAAAAAAGATGAAATTCTACACACAATACGCGTCAAATTCGTGGAAGTCTAAATGCCATGGCGACGATTCCGAGAGACACGGGAAAAAGTTGAACGTCGTATACACACGAGCTGCAGAACTATAAACATTATATTTAGAATCTCCGCAATAAGGGTAGAAAGGTATTTATATTCGTCTTGAAAACTTTTGTGCGACTACACACATACGCATGTACACACATCCATACATACACATGAACGATGCACATATATAAATAAATACGCGAGTTTTGAAGGGACGAAAACAGTTTTAATCTTTGGCGCATTCTCGGCGTTTTTTGCAGATCGAAATCTAAACAATATATACTTATACGTAAGCCATAATAGCGTATATACGCGTGCACAGCCCGACAGCTGATATTTATATATATATTGAACAGGGGAAAGACAACTCACGCCCTATTTACGTATCGCTGTACACTTATATATATATATATATATATATACTACTGTAATCCCCAGCCAAAGTGCTCGCGAAACTTTCCATCGTTAGTATACTTAGTTGTTTTGTTGTAGTGTAATAATAGAGTACATGTATATATATTGCCGATAAATGATCATGTCGACAATTATATCTGATGTCCAGACGTCGTCACTCTCTGGAAACGAAAATATTTAAATAATATACATATTTATACGTTATACAATACAAGAATATCATAAATACCTGAATATTATATTATACATTTTTTCTAATTTTTTATAGTCGACCACCATATACATATGTACATATGATATATTATGTATTATAATAGACTAAATAACATAGGTACATGTGACGTATCGTTCTAAAGTTGTGTTTAAAAATACAATAACATATTATTATTTTACCAACTATTTTTTTTTAATTTTAGAAAAAAGTTTAAGGTCATATTTAATTGTTTGAATCCTAAACTTTAGGATATAGCCATATAGGCACTACTGTAGTGTTTATAGTGCGTCATAACTTACAACAAAACTACAATTTTGGTGAACATATATTTCGACCAATTTCTAATACTTTTTGATATAGGTACGCATTTGTATGATTTTCAGGAAATGTAAATACCAGCTGAGTTTTAATTATAATATATATAATATAACACAAAACAGTTTACTGTACGTTATATATACGACGGACGTGAATTTACTCTTCCGTTTATTTTTTTTGGCCAGTCACAACATTTTTTTCATCACAAATGCTTTATATACGACATTGTTTCTTCTGCCCACTCCACGACGTATCTATAGTCGGAATTATACAGATTGGCGCCACAAAGTTTACTGTGTATATAACTTACTTAATACAACGTATAATCTATTTCATATATAGCGAACGGTGTTTTTACTTCCTCTCTCACACCGTCTCACCAATCTCTCTGTCTCTCATCTCTCGGTCTTTGTCTCTCTGTCTCTTTCTACCTCTCTCTTTCTGTTTTTCTCGCACTGGTAAACTGCATACGACACGTCACGCACGGCGATGTTTGTTTTTTGGCACTCGCGTATAATATTGTACGTACACGCACACACGCACGCTCCGCACATAATATATTATATGTATATTGTATACATATAGCCGATGATTTATGCTCGCGAGTTCTCTGCGGGGGCGGCGGTCGTCGCCACGTCGCGGCCGCATCCGAACGAAAGCCTATCCCGCCGTTTTTTTTCCACTTCCCCTTTTTCCTCTCGCCATTGCCGCCGTCGTCATCGTCGTTGTTGTTGTTGTTGTTGTTGTTGTTGTTGTTGCCGTCGCCGTTGCCTTTGCCGCCGTTGTTCTATATAATATCGTCTCTCTTTGTGTGCGCGCGTTTTTCTTCTCTCTCCCAGAGGCAATCAAGATGATGGATGATTTTCCGCGAGGCGTTCCGTGTCGTGTTGTTTTTTTTCTCTTTTCTCTCACTCTTTCTCCTTCTTCCCCGCCACAGTTTTCGTTATCCGTTCCTTTTCACCGCGACAATGGTAGGGGTTGGGGGCGGGTACACGCGGAACGCGACAGGGGTTTGTTTTTCCCGAGAGCGTCTAAATGTTAAGCAGGAAACGACGGCGGTGGCGGCGGCTATGGCAGAGAAAAGTTTCGTCGACGGCGGTGGAAGAAAATATATATATATATATATATCCAGTGCGGGCGTGCAGCGTACTATATAATACTAAATATATATATATATATATATATATGCGTATACATGAGAGAGGAAAAAAGAAAGAGGCGTGTATGCGTGTATTTGTTCATGTGTGTGTGTGTGTGCACGCTCAGGAGTACGGTCTGAGTGCGGGGTGGCAGCGGGGCTGCGGCCATCAGTGGCTCGGTTAATGCGTTCTTCAATCAGCCGACGTTCGGAGGCGATCAATCTCCGAAAACGCCGCCGCACGCTTCGACGTTCCCGCGAGTCGTCCACGGTGGCGTGGCTCTGCAGAGACGTGCGGCACCCTATTCTTTTATACACACTCACGCGCGCAAACACACACACATACTTGCATACATATACGGGTACACATACGCACGCACACACTGGCGTCAAACCCACGCAGACAGTGTGCGGATGGCTTCATTTTTCTTGCGAGGGGATTTTTTCCCCACACGCCGACCCCGCCGTTGTAAGAAGGGTTTCCTTTTTTTTTCGCGTTGCCCGAGGTTTAGTTTTTAGATTTTTTTTTTATATATATTTTTTTTTCGTCCATTTCCATCCCCCTTTTCCCTCGCAGAGCAGTGTAGCACTATTACAGTCGTCGCGCCCACGCACGGATGGAATAATAAAGATGACCGACTCACCCCGGCTACCCTTGTTCCCAACTACTTCGTATCCGTATATATATATATATATAAATAAACAGCTCGGAAGCACGCGTATGCGAAAATCCCGGAGCAAATCCTGAATACGGGATTTCTTATAAATAAAACCGTTTTCGCATCGCACACACACTTCCGCCGGATGCGGTCGAATCTCAGCGGTAATATATTATATAATATATATATATAAACTGATAATATAATATATCATAACGGCCTCTGCAACACGCGTAGAAAACGTTTGAATATATATTATTTTTATGATAAAAACGATTGATGTTTTATAACTACCTACGAATTAGAATTATGTATCGCGCATCGGCGTCGTAATAATAATTAATGCGTGCATACGTAAATCCACTGCCGATAAGACTTACGAAAAAAAATTGTCAAAATATTCATGATACAATTATTATAAATGTACAACTGCAGTACATCACTATAATGCATATGCACATACTTATATTAACCATTTATCATTATTATATTAGAGAACCCGAATTTTTATGGATTTTAAGTCAAAAATATGCAATTTTAGGTAACTGTAAAACGATATTTACAACTGTAAATATTCTTTTTATACATTTATGAACAATACACAATAATAATTGTAATGCATTTATGAAGTTCATTATCATAACTTTTAAAATTATATAAAAATCTTAACTCTACTTATAATACGAATAGATTAAATAAATTTTAAAAACAATAATACATTATATAGTTTAACATTCATTAAATATTATTTATGATTTACTTGAATACCTAATATTCATTATTATGGCACTTTTATGCATAGATATACAAATTATTTTTATTCGTTATTCTTTCACTGCGAGTACGACGTAGATTTCATTCAACAACCAAATTGAGTTCAGTATTTTTTTTCATATTTTGAACAATGGCAAAATAATTCTGATAAAATTAAAATGCAAAAATACCATCAACAGTAAACGTTCAACGTTAATCTATATACCTATATATATGTACCTACTTTAAAAATGTCTCCAGGTGAGTGAAATAAAAAAATCCACTCATTTATTCATGATTCGCCGATTTAAATGGAGGAAACATTTTCACCAAACGTTCTTTAAAATGTTTTTAATGTCCAACAGTTCCAAAGGGCATAATACACCGACGAAAACTATTTAATTATAATTTATGGCCTCCGAAAATATAAAAACACACACCACCATCGCCATTCTTCGTCACTGTTGAAAAGTGAAACGCGTTAATTTAACTACCAGCTAGTTCACTTGTTCCCCGCGTTTGTCTGTTCCACCTAAATCGAGTTAAAAGGACATTAAATCCGGATTATAAGTTCAACTTTTATGTGATGGATTTCTGTTATTTCATATTTTAATCGGTACAAATCGTAGCAATAACATTATATTATATATAATAACGAGGCGACTCAGTAAGACACAACAAGTTGATTTACTCATTATTTTGAATTATAAGATTATTTGAAAAAAAGCTATTAAAAATTAGCTGCAAAAATGTATCATTGAAATAATTAAATCCACATCATTATGTACCGCAATATTCAATATATCGACTAACTTTTAAATTTATTATCATAATGAAAATTGACTACATAATGATATAATATGTGTGACACTGTACATATACATACATAGTGAAAGTTTACCTTCAATATTGAACAACATACGTTCTGTACATTTTGCTACTTTTAAACGTATTCAATTATACAAACATTTGTAAATTAAAATTGTTCTAAAATGTTACCTATTTTAAACAAGAAAAGTATGCTAAGTAACTAATTATATTAGTACGTAAAATAAATAATGCATACAAGGTTAGTAGCGAGAATCATAGTTTGTTTTCACTGCGAAACACGCACCTCGTAACATAATATACGCGTTTAATAACATTAATTAACTGTGTCTTGACCTCGCGTTGACATTGTTGCGATAATGCACCTCTATTGATAAATGTAAATTATATACTGAGTCAAATGTACCTACACAGATGAAGACACATAAGTGCACACAAGTTTTTAACACATATTATACTAAAGATTATATGTTATATATTTTACTGCATCATGTCGACCGTTAATATTATAGGCTCGCGAAAATGATCGTTGCAGTTTTGTCGTTCGACCGAAACGAAAGCGGTTATACTATTATATTGTATTGCAATATACCGCAGGGGGAGGGAGAGGTTTTTGTTTTCCCGACATCGTAAACGCTCGCGTTTTCTCCCGCACTTAACGCACACGTATTTTACGCGAAGTCGAATGATTTGACCGTGTTTTTGGGGGTGTATATACTGCTCGTTATTAAAATATATATAATATTATACGTATATACACCACGCGGAGTCGTCTTCCCGCAGGACCACCGGATGACGACGGCGGTGACCAGATGTATGCAACGTATATATATATATGTCGGCGGGGAGGAAAAAAAACAATGGCGCGGATCTATGTGCTGTTGCGGCATCACGTGCACCGCGTGTATGTGTCCCGGGCCGGTTCTCCCAGGAAGGGATCCACACATGGATGTCGGGAGATGAGGAGGAAATCTCCGACGACACGACGAGAAGGTCGCGTCGACGGAGTCTAAGGAAAAAACACACACGCACGTCCTTCTGCAGTCGTATATACATAATACATAATATATATTATTACAAATCGCTTTTAATTTCACGGTCCTTAGAGGAAATCAATTTTTGTTACGCACGCACGCTTAGGGAGGTAGGGAGGGGGCGTGCGAGCGGCGATGGGACTGAAGGGATGGCTGACAGATGCTGTGTTTCGGCGCGCGAATTGCATTATTATTATTGGCACTGCACAGCGCCGCAGACGCGCGCGCGAGCGACAAATGTGCACAACACTCGAAAATATTTTTTTTTCGCCCAAACGAAGATTTATCGTTGTTTTTATTGTAATTCGTATATATAAATATATATGTATACGATATATTGTATAAATCGTTCACTACTGTAACTACGGCACGATACAAAAGGAACAATTTTCGCAAAAGAAAAAAAACACATAAACATAATATAGTAATCCTAATCCGCATCCGGGTCAGAGCCAAATAGGTCACACGCATTACACGAAACACATATCGTAGGACCGAATCCCAATTTCAAATGTTTTGCAATATTACATATACATATGTACATACAACGTAAAAGAACTCGCTTATTGTATCCATATGATGTTGTTTTTCAGACATTTTTGAATTATTTTTTTTCCATTCATTAGATTTTAGAATACGGTACATAGATAGATATATTTCCATATTACAGATTCCTATATAATATATATATGATCCCAAATCAATCGCTTTTGATTATATTATACGGAATTACAAACCGCCTTGTCGAAGCGCGTAAAAACATAAAAATGCACTGATGACGTACATAGGTGTACATTTTTTTACTATCATACACGCCTTTTGACATATTGTTATGGTATAGGTTATGGTATATACATTAAACGTATATGACCGAAAAAACTTTTGTAACATCACCGTTTAGCGTGGAGGTGTATTGGTATTTTTGAGAGGGTACATATGTGCGCTAGCGAAGAACTCGCGAAAAGGATAAAAAAAAAATAATAATACAATAAAAACGAAAGCGGTGGCAAAAGGAAACGTTTCAATCAACGAAATCTGTGTGCGGATGGTTATCTCCCGAAACCGTTGTGTATGTGCGTGTTGGATGGATAGTGGTACGTACGACACTTTATATAATTATATCGGTCACCGAGCTAACTTTGCTCGGCCAAGTTTCGCCGTTATTGTCGCCACTGCCACACACATGCTTACCGTAAGTCACACGTTATAAGAGGCGCGAAACACACTACAGGTGTATATTATATAATAAATACGGACGTATAGGTAGGACTTTATACTGTACCTCATGACACGGGCGCCGAGGGGCGAATATAATACGAGTCTTGAGGACTATAAATTATCGGTCGACCTTGAGGGCTCGACGCACTTTATTTCGCTCGCCAACTTACACACGCGCGCGCGAGTGCATACGTGTAATTGTGTTCCTATGTCCGACTCTCTTTATTCTGTGTACAGCCGTTTGTGTATGTGTTTGCGAACCTTAACGACGGCTTTTGCTGCTGCCTTTTAACAACGCACATCTTGTCGATATATACACTCCGCCGACGTCACCGCGCCTTTTCCGCGAACAGATTTCGTCGATAAACAATGTCACGTATGTGCATTATATATACGAAAATTCGACGGCATTCAGCTAGAATCGATTCATCCGCAACGTCCTGGCGGATTATTTTTCACCTAGTTTCATAAACACCTCCGGATAATTATTATAACTGCGTTCTTCGAATAAAACCATTTAATATAATACTATACTAAAATAGTCGAAGTCAGAAAGTCCAAATGAAATATAATATTAAACTTATTTCAGAAAGTGTTGAGATCATGCTACTTGAGTGATCGACACTACATTTATACCGCATATACATCAGGATGTAAGACGAGGATAATAAGAGATGCTATACTTAATAATATGTGATTGGGTACAGAGTTGTATTTTACGGTCGAAAATCGATTGAAAAGCAGTCATGAATATCGTCGGATTATGATTTATATTTTATAAAAAGTGTCGGACATGATTCATCAAACATGCTGAACCCTCGCCTTATTTTTCTTTTAATAATAAATTCATTCAAATTTTGATAGACTATTTTGTTTTTCAAATAAAAACCCTTAATTGTATTATAAAAGTGGATCATTTTTTTGAAAATGTTGATATACCATTTAAATCAAAATTCGAATGTGAAGTATAAAGTAATTTCTGTTATTTAACTTTGTGTACCAAGGATAATATAAGACAATGATAATTGATAATAGTTTTGAAAATTATGGGAGGTATAGTGATTTTAAAATTTTAATATTATATAAATCTATCAAAATTTATTATTTACGAAAATAGTCCAAGGATAAAAAAAAAATACTAAATCCTACATCACATATGTACATTTTACATTTTTGTAAAACCATTTTTAAAGACTATATTTTCCTTAGTATAAACATTTTAATAACTGAGAAACTCGTTTGAATTTTTATTTAGATACATCAAGATTTTTAAAAAAAATTATCCACTTAATAATTTATAGTAAAAAATGGGGATCCTCATTTGTAAAATAGAAGTTTGTAATACCGCAGGACACTTGTTAAATATCACAAAAATCTGAAGAAATATTTTAAGAAAATATTATGATCTCTGTAATCACCTATATTTAAAAATTCAAAAATTAGATTTTTAATCATTGCGTTATTTTTTCAAAAAAAAAGGGAGTGAGCATGCGCTTGATGAATTTCTCTTTACATAAATTATTATTATTGTCACTGTGCACAAGCCCCCGCCAAAGAGGCAAAAAACTACTGTGTAGCGGTTGCGGCGACAGCAATAATTATTATTACGATAGCGCAAATATTTTTGACGTTAATATTTGTTTGATGGCTATTATATTATAATATATATATATATATATAATATAGTATACATGTATACTGTGACGGAAGAAACGCCGACACGCGAAGAAATACTACGAGAATACTTGACAAATCGGTCCCGTGACGGTCGGTTTTTAATAATTAATAATAATATAGCAGCCGTCGCCGCCGCCACCGCCGCCGGATTGTCGCGAGGGGACGGCCGCAGACGATTTGTTTTTCGACGTCCCGGTATGCGCGGCTTTTGTCTTATAATAATTGTAATCACTACCGTTTTTCGCACTTTAAAGTTTTCCACTGCCGAGTTTCCGTTTATATAATATTACGTTTTTGTAGGCGTGCGACGAATACCGTGCAGCGCATTGCTCCGTGATAAAAGTGTAATATAATAATATTTGATGACGAACTACCATTCATTGATTTTTATTAATTATTATTTCTATTTTAATCGGATTGATTAATTGGCCAGATATAAGTGAATATAATCCCTTTGACATTGTTTCGTGAAAGAATTTTTCATCTCGATCCTTGGTATATGAGAGACAGACTGCATCGGCAGTTCAGACAGTATTATATATTCAAATAGGGACCTCCATAAAATATAAAATTTAAACGTCGTTTATTAAAAAGAAAAAATATATATCACATAATTAGATATTTACAAATATCATACACTGCAATACAAGAAGTAAATATTAGATATATTCGTGATTTGTAATGGGAAAACATATTCTTACTCGTGCGATTTTATTTGAGTTTATATTGTTTTGAGTCCAATCAAGACACTTTTATACAATGATGTAGCAGTAAGACGTGATGACTTTTGTATATTGATTATTTAAGTATACCTACCAAGGAGTACATTTACGAATATCATCCGACTAATAATGATTATTGTTCTAGTGATTTTACCCCACCGAGCTTATAATATTTATTAATACAAACCTTATAGCGTTCTCATAATAAAATATAACTATTTTTTTTTTAGTAAATATATTACTTTTATTATTTCGCTATAATAAGGCGTTCTCAACGTATGAACATTTTACGCTATCACAAACGACTATCGTATATACAATCTTAAAATTACATATATAATATGCATTAGAATATTTATCGAACCACTTTATTTTATGCAAGTGCATTTCAATATAATAATCTATGCTGCACGTTGTCGTTCCATTATTCGTTTCAAGTCCATATACAAGTAATGTATTCCCTATAATACCTATACCTACTGGTCTGTAATATAATATAAACTTGCGGTGAAATATTGTAATTTGTTTTATAAATGGGGGTGGAGAGAAAACATACCCAAAATCTCCTCGTTTGCTATTTTTTCTCCCAACTGCCTTTATAATATAACACTTATTGAAAGGTAAGACTGCGTGTAGTTTGCGTGCATAAATAATAAACAATCAATGAATACATTTTTCTAATTTGTAATTTTTTTTTCAAACGACCGATATTGAGGGTTTAGATGTAAGCACGTATCGACATCGCCCTAAGCCTATTTCTAGGTACCACATATACATCACTACATTATCATAAGACCGACGCATAAATTTCGACACGCACACACATTAATACCTACGCATATAGAAAATCGACATGCGGCGAAAAAATAAAATTTCAACCCCTTTCACCGGTGACGCGATGGTTGTGTGGCGTGAACGCTAAGAGAGATGAAAAAGCATCGTTCTGCGCACACGCACACATATATATACACACAAAGTACGATGCGATTGTGGTAGTAACGGCACTGTGTTCGTGTGTGTGTGTACGTGGGCGGCGGCAAACAACTGATGATAAAACGGTATGTATTTGTCAACGTCAAAATCAAAAAGAAACTTTTAAAAACGAATCCCCCCCACCACCATCACCCGTTGTGCCACAGTCGCCGTTTGCATTGTTCCCGCAGTATACTGTGCGGCAGTAGGCCCTCGTCAAGGGGCGGGACAAAAGGGTGGGAGGGGAATGGTGACGATGGTGGGGGTGGTGGATGTTCTGAGCGGGTAAGGTGTGGAGCGGTAGCGGTGGTGTGTATAGTTGCCTTGCGCTGATAGTGAACAAGAAAAATACGAAAACGAGAAAAATAGACACTGTCAAACGACGGCACGGCGCGGAACCGGGGAGGCGGAGAGACGACCCTCCGCCGTCGTGGACGTCACAGAGTTCTCTTTTCTTTCAGGCGAAATGAAGCTTGAAAAATAGGTCTCTGACACTCTTTTTTCGCTTTTATTCTTCCATTTTTTTCCTCGTGTATATTTGCATATATATACACGTATAAATGTGTGGATAATATATATTTACAAACCGACGAATTTGTTTCTCTTCGCTTTATTTTTCCACCTAGTTATAATATTTTTCGTCGTCCCCCTCACATATTTGCACGCGGATATAACACATATACATTGTACAGTTTGCACTATTATATACCTACACTATAATACGTACATATTATATTATACTAAACGCGATCACAGCGGTTGTTTTTCACTGATTTTTCGGGAGTGTTCAATCAATACGTATCCTGGTAATATCATTTTTCCACGTAATATGTACGTACAGTAGAAGCATCAAAAAACTACGTATTTTCGTTGAAGACGTAATGTAACGCATATGATTTTATATTTGCCCATTTATTAGTAATGATTTAGGTAGGCGTAGGTCCGCAAATCGGTAGAACCAAATTATATAGAGACTTTACAGTGTGATCTGACAGGTTTGTATTGAAATATATCAGCCAAAACGTTGTGATACATTTTGTATAATATGTTCTTGATTTCTTGTATATATTACAGTAATCACTTGTATATATACCAACCTACATTAAAAAACGACATTTCTGCGATAGACCCTCTTCTCTTTTTTTTACCTTTCAACAGTTATATAGAGGCTTTCGCAGTCTGCTATCTTTTTTTATCGCCAACGATATAATACACGACTTATGGCATGCCGGATAAAAACATGGCATAAACCCTCTTTGCACTAGGTCTATAATATATGTGTTACCTCTACCTAACGTCCCAGTACGACTTATCTCATTTTCCCGTAGAGAAAATAAATTGATAGTAATTTGGGTTAAAACATTCTACGACACGTCTTGATGATAGAACATAATAATTTATTAATATGTATTATATAATATATTATATACAATGTATATATATAATACATTATTTTATGAATAAAATATCTAACACTCAACTATGATTTGAAACACATTCAAATTTGCTGTTTTAATTCGTATAGATTAGGTTTACCTATATACAGACTATATATTATATTCAACACAAAACACACATAAGGATTTGCATTAATATAATACATTGTTTATACATAATCTGTACAATAAATAAATTTTAAATAAATATTTATAATTTTAGTATACCTATAGTTACTCATCGCACACTGCAGTTAAACGATGAACGAAAATGCTACGACATGGTAATACAATTTCAATAAAACATCGATATAGATGGAATAAAAAAAATTAAAGTTTTAAATCTCAATTGAGATTTATAAGTTGAATAATTTTAGCCTATATATGTACACCTATACTGAAAAATATAACAAAATATTGTTAAACGGTAAACTTTTTCTCTGTCACACCAGCGGTATGTTCCACGCAAAGATGTCGTTTATTAATGTCGTTTTTAAGGCATATTTTATAATACTAAAATACTGATTAATAACATAGGTCAACATTTAGGAGACAGTAATTTAATATCTAAAATGAGTAACAATATATTAATAAACATAAATAATATTAGATATAAATACCTATATTATGTCTAAATTAAAAAGCAAAAATAGATACTTATATAAAAAAAAATTGATAATTTATTTCTGGAATGTCGGGTATAACGTGTCTTAAACTTTATTTTAATTTTGACAAACTGCTTACTACTAGTTTTTTCGTTTTTGAAATATCATTATTTTAAACTTTAAATTACTTTGTTGATATTTTAAGTGCTAAGAAATATAAGCAGCTGATTTTATTATTTTACTAATTTAAAATAGTTGATAATTTCAGTCTATGTGCTATTTCATGAAAAATAGATTTCTGCTTTAAACTGTATAGGTACTTATAAGATTATAATTATATATATAATATAATAGATCCGATTCGGCCTCCTCTAAATGTATTATTTGAACGTGTCAATTGATTATCATCGAAGCAGTCGGAAACGCGCATGTACTCCAATTATATTGTATAGACTTTATATATTATATATTATATATAAATGGAATCGAGGCATACCTATATAATCTACCCGCAGGCGCCCGCTACGAAAAATGAGCTAATGTTCGGATTTCAATGGCGTCATGGCGCGTTAACCCCCATCGGGAACAGGATTTTTTTATTTCACTTTAATCAAAAATACTTTTTTAAACTACAGGTGGCGGTGTTCTTTTCTTGGTAAACACCCGAAACGCTCAGTCCGTAAGCATTGCACACTCGCTCACACATACACAAACCAACATCCGCCGACACGAATCAGTCGTTATTATTTATACCTTTATATACGTATGTATAATATATGTAGAGAAAAATTCAGGTAGTAGCTCCTGGATATCCTCGGTACCCACCTAAGTATTTTTTTTTTTACATTCCATTGTCCTTTCAAAGGTCGCAAACGAGATTCGTGCAAAGTATAACAAAAAAATATAATCCATCTCGGATACCGCAGGTGACGGTGCAGTGTGCGTATTTCAATTCATATCGATTATCAACGGTATTATACGTGCGTAACACAGAACATATACATTACCTAAGTATACGTTATAATATATTGAGTATATTGTAAACGTATTTACGCGGTATAACACATCCCTTCAATTACGTAGAACTATAGGTAGGTATACGTAATCCATCAATTTTCTATAGACAAAAAATAAAACGTACTATTTAGAATATGAGTACTTGTATGTGAATGTGTAACATTCAAATGAATTCATATAGCATCGACTGGTGGGGATGGATGGAATGGGTGCCCGTATAATTTTTAGCAGAACCTTTTTGCGTATATTTTGAACCACATTCTTTGGTTTTTTTTCACATAATTATTAATTGTTTTTTGGTATCGAGTATATTGAACACGTCATGGCGTCTGTATCAATACCGCCTTATTATCTGTATAATATATTTCATCAACTGTTACAAAACATTGGTGTTTCAGTTGCCATTATGTAAAAATATAAATTTTGTAGAAAAATCTGTGCATATATATTTTATAAATATTTAAAAAAAAATTGTTTAAATTTTATAAAGTTTAAAAATTATTTGTGTTTTTTTTCAATACTGTTATAAACTTCAATCTACGATTATTAAATAACATTGTGAAAACATTCAATACGTTTACACAATTTGTAAAATAAATTAAATTATTATTATTATTGAATTATTAAATATAATTATATATTATAAAGTGTACACATTATATTGCCTATAACTATTAATTATTACCTTTTTTCAGCACAGTCGATGAATCAATCAAAAGAATCTTCATGAAAACCAAATTATACGAACAACTGAAGCATTCATCAGCATAATATATAAATCTGGAGATGCATCGTTTCGGCATAATGTATACCTGTACCGCAGGTCATCGTTGCAATTATCATCTAATAACAGCATATATATAACCGTGTATAATAATTGTATTACCTTCTAAAAAAAAACCTTATCGCCTACAAACGAAAGTAACACAGACAAGTATAACCGCTACAATTATTTAGACGGCAAACTCTCAAATAAACAGAATTATATATAGCCTATGGGTACGATCTCATGAATCTGATATCTATAATAGGTAACTAACGACGATCAATAAGCCTATAACACATAACTTCGACTACAGTCTAGCCTATTTATCTATATGAGGTGTCAATATATGCAAAACATGCTTTTATGATGTAGAGAGAGTGGAAATCAGCACTGCAAGCTTAAATATATCATGCTTATTATAATAGTAATGATGTAATAATTAAAATGTTACACGACACCTGTGTATATATTCATAAAATTATACGTACAATATACAAACAAAATATCTACAACTAACTTCTGCCCAATATAATAATATATATTCTCAGACAATAGAATGTAAGGCATAAAGCTAATACATTTCACGTAAGAATGGTAAATTCACTGCGTATACATTATACACACCAATACACTACTGAACATATTACTGAACTCCGTACAACTACAATACAGTCATTTACTATTGTAAAACTTAAATTACCTATTTTGTAAGTATTTAGCAGGCAATAAAACCTAGTATCTGAAATTGAGTCATAAACTCTGGTTATTTAAATATATTTAAGATTCTTATATCTATATGCTTCCGATACGTTAATTATATTTTCAGGGTCCCATAACTCTCCCTGAATATTTTTTGTTTAACTGGTCATCCCCTGGCCACGTTGTAACAATATTTATTTTTTTTTATTTTAAATATCCTCGGCAGCATAGGCCGTTGGATTTACAGAAAAGAAAAAGAAAAATGAAAGTAAATTACATATATTGTATATTAAATCTAGTGTTATTAAATTTTGGTTTGAAGATTGGCGGCTGTGATAAATTGAATGATATTTACTATGGATTGCGGGTGATTGTTAAGTATTTCGGCTGATGATTCAGGTAAATTGTAGCTTGTTCGGATATTGAGGTATATTCGGCATTCAGTGAAAATGTGATTGATATTGACTTTGACACCGCAGGATGTGTATATTGGGGTTCTTCTTTGGACATTAGGAAGCTGTGGGAGATTTGCGTGTGTCCGATTCTGAATCTAATTATTATGACTTCAAATTTTCTGTGAATTTCAATGGGAAATTTCCAATTGACGGTGTTATGTTTGATATGATTTAATTTGGTATAGTAAGATGTCCATATCTGGTGCCATCTTAGTTGACATTTATTTGTTATAAGCGTTTATATGTCTCTGAATGAAATAATTTGTGTATATGATGATAGTGGAAAGGAGCTTGAGGTTTTGGCTGCGAGATCAACGAGTTCATTCTCTTTTATGTTGGAGTGTCCAGGAATCCAAAAGAGTTTGATTTTGAAGTTATTGTGGTATTGTAGCGTATAGATTTTATTCTGAATGTGTAGGCAAATGTCAGATGGGTTATGTGTGTTTTTAATATTGTTGATAGCGCTGAGGAAGTCAATGAAAATAATAGTGTCTTGTAGGTTGTGATCGATTATTATCTCGAGCGCTTTTAGTATGGCATATGACTCAGCTGTGAAAACTGAACAGGCGCTGGGAAGTTTATACATGAATTTCATGTTGTTCCAAATTACTGCAGCGCCAACTCCGTCGTGGCTTTTGGAAACATCCGTGTATATTTTTTCACTTGTGAAATTTTAAATTACGTGGAAATATTCTTTTTTAAAGATTGAAGAGGGAGTGTCGTTTTTTTGAGTGTAGAGAGCTCAATGTTGGTTTCAATTAGATTTTTCCATTGGGGGGGGGGGGGGTAAGAGTAAGTATAGTAAGTACTTTAGAAATGTCCAGATTGTTCTCCTGGAGTAGTATTGGTAACATATGGAACATTGGTTTGAAATCAAGAGTAGGAATGGTACTTGCTAATTTTAATTCATGATTTAATGTTATTTTGAGTCTTCTTACGTCAAGTGGAGATGTACTGGCAAGATTATAAATACTGGGTATTGGACTTGAACAATAAGCGCCGATTGACATACGAAGACCTGAGTTGTGGATTGTATCTAATTTCTTTAATATTGATTTATGTGCTGTTGTTTAAATGAAAGATCCGTAGTCAAATTTAGAAAGTATGAGTGACTTGTATATCGTTAATTTTAGCAATATTATGTTACTATAATGTACTATATATTGTATACCTATGTTGCAAAACTTTAGTCGAGTAAACTGCAATCGTTACATCAAATAGAAAATGGGGTGTCCGCCAGATATTATTATTTATATTCGCAGTATATACACATGACGTATATATAATACTGACGAAGAACGTCGGTAGATGTGGGGGTGATGGAACAGGAGAGTGCAGGAGAGGGTATATATATATATAGTATCTGTTTGACAAACACGACATGACATCCCGCGCGGGCGGCGGCAGCGTTCCACCCCTATTCAAAACCATCAGTACACTGCACGCACACACTCGCTCGCAGTCCGTCCGTCCTCCACCCGTCCGCCGTCGAACGCACCCTTACTGCCACCGTTTCGTCGACGGCGGAGGGACAATGATAAATTCCTTGCAAGATGAATGCTGCTACTGCTGCTGCTCCGGGATTGGCTCTCCCCCGCACACCGCCGCCACGGTACACACCTCGGTCCCCTTGGGGGTTTTACTCCTTTTGACAGAATCGAACTCGACATTTTTGCATTAATCATCTGGCAGCGGCAGCGGAGTTTCCGCGCGAGTATACAAATAATAATAATAATAAACACACACATACACACACTTACCACTCACTCACACGATTTGTATACAATGTTTATATATACACAGCGGAGAACTACTGCAACGGCGGCAACGGAAAAATAAAATAAATAAAAGCGATCTATACACTATTCACCGGCGACAAAATATTTTCACAGATATGAAAAGGACTGGAAGCACCGTTTGGGTGTGTGTGTGTGTGTGTGTGTGTGTGTGTGTGTCGACGTGGGCGTGTGGGAGAACGCGACAGCTGCTTCTGCCGATGTTGCGTCGTCGTTGTCGCCGTCGTCGTTGTAACGGCAGCAACAACAGAGTTTATATTCGAAAACCTGCGAACGGGCTTAGAGAGAATGGTGGCGGTAAGTCGGCGACGGAGAGGAAGCGAAAAAGGAAAAATAAATGAAAAAAAAAACAAGTATACCTGATAGTTTTTTTTCATATAATTTTTTTCCTCTCTGCTAGTGAAAAGATTCAAAGGAACTCTACACAATAGACGCGTATTAATCAACTTTAGAAAAAAAAATAATAATAAATAAATAATAATAAAATACCTAAGAGAGAAAATACACCGGAGCCGAGCAGCATTACAATCTTTTACGATTATTTTTTTTCACCCTCTTTTCACCACTCGAGCGAGAAACGCGAATCGTTGCGATAACAAGCGCCAGCCATCATAATATACGTGTGGGTATATGTTAGCCGTTTGGCGTTTACATAATAACATCGTGTTTACGATTAATGCACAGATAACGTGTGCACGTTCATGCCGTATAATAATAATATATATGTACGTTGGAATAAAGGTACTGTACTTGTGAGCCCTGCTCGTGTCTCAATATACACGCCGCCTATATCAGCGTTTAAATAGTTTAAACGAATAAATTATTTATTTTTTATAATATTAATATTATTATTTCAATATACTAAGACCCGTGTAACTGTCACGCATCACTTATTATATTGGTATACATTAAAATATATGCGTATCACGTGCTCGCTGGGAAAGCACACGTCAACTATATAATAATAATAATAATAACAACAAATAGGATGTTAATTATTCCTCGTGTACCGACACGATGTAGATGCATATAATATTATTATTATATTGGTACATACAAGCAGAAATACGCGACGTCTTATTATGTGCAGACGACATCGCGTGCGTATATGCATGCCTATATAGTAGGTATATATTATTATATGTATATACGCCACGCTGGATCGCGGTCGTGTTTCGGATGAAGATAATATATTAATGCGTGTATGAGCTACAACACGAATTGGCACCCGGCCAGATCCGACAACGACGAGTTATTCGACCCCATTCGTTTTCGTCTAAAAATTAATTCAGACGCGTACGGGGTGGCGTACAACTGTTGTATAATATGCTGTTGTACGTATAGCATAGTATATGGCTGTTAATTGGATATGTGTAAGAACGACGGGACGAGTATTGATTGTACTTTTGGAAAAATTAAAACACAAAAATAAAAACTTCTATATACTCGTATGTGACTCATCCGGTGATCGTCTATACGATACGTGCTTACATGATATAATACAGGTATATACGTAAGTAATACTATATTATGTGATTTTCAGTTTATTACCGAAGAGTTTAAACGGAAATAACGATTATTGTTAAATAGTATAATGCATTTTTAATAATATGTGATATATGATAATATTTTATATCCGTTTTCTTTGAAAATGACACTATGCGATTCAAAAAACGCATTAAAATATGAGTATTATGAAATATTATAAGTTAAATGTATTTAATTTGAGCCCGATACGAAACGTTTTACACGGAAACCCAAATAATTATTCGGCTGATTAAGATGAGTGGTAATTAATATGTGTGTGTGTACATAATGTATATATACCACCTACAGCTCCTTGGCGGCTCATTTATACATATATTATATATACACACAAAATTATACGTGGTTATGTAGGTATACTTGTGTGTACGTATATACCGTATGGCATGCGTCTGTTGCCCATGAATTTTCCTCCACTGCAGGCGTATACATATTACATAGATTTTAATACAGAGGTATTATAGTATAGGTACTATAATGGGTATACTATACGATATAATAAACCTATATAGGTATAATAGGTACTACTATACCTACTAATTTATGTATTCTCGCACGTCAGAGTACCCTTTTTATTATACAACTGCGATGATGCTTATATATACACACACACACACACATATATATATATATATATATATATATATAGTAAAATATAGAGTAAAGACGAAACTCTGTACACAAACGTCGTCCGAGGTAATTTAAAAAACATTAAAATAAAAACCTAGTTTTTATATTATAATATATTCAAAACGAGTTATGGGCGAGCGTATTATGTAAATATCGCTCTATACCTGCAGCTATAATATATACATTTATAAAGAATACAAAACACTCCCGTCTAGTTTTAGGTAACCGATTGACATGTGACATTGGCCATGTATACAGCTGCAATATCTATAAGATAAAACCTAAAACTAAAATACGATAAACGTATTTATCGTTTTTTCTATATAGAAAGGAAAAAACGTGCCCGTTATTACACACTTTTTATCGTCGTCGTCGTCATCTTCATTGTTTTCGATAAATAATTCATGGGATACCGCGATGCACAGACAATATAGAGCTAACTCACGAATGCGTGCGTGCGTAAGTATATGTATTTATTACGTGAGATGTGCGACGGTGAGGGGTTTCAAACTCCCGGGGCGGAGGTGTAGACCCACTGCAAAGACGTTCGTATTGGTATGTATAAAATATTATTAATCGACATGCACGCGTAAAATATAATATTAATATTTTATCGTGTATTAGAGAGGGAAAAAATCGTGAGATAATTTATGCGGATCTGAATTGGACAATGCTCGTGTTCTCGACCAGAAGCAGCATTGTATAATAAGAATAATATATAATGATAATAATAATATTATCGTCCCGCCGAGTTCGGAGGTAGAGGTTTTCGTTTCGTCGCTGCACTTAAATGGACGTGTCGTGTTTTTTTGGCATCTGACACCGTCGGGCCGTGTGTGGGAGCGAACCCCCAAAGATCCAAATCCGTAGACATTTTACATATATGTGTTGTATATATATTATATATAGGCGTAGTCTCCCGAAGAAAATGTCCCGATATAAGAGGGTGCGGATCCGTATATATTATCGTATTATATTATTCGTTCGAATCGATTAATAACATTATTTCTG
Organism: Pentalonia nigronervosa; assembly: GCA_014851325.1. NCBI lineage: Eukaryota > Metazoa > Arthropoda > Insecta > Hemiptera > Aphididae > Pentalonia > Pentalonia nigronervosa. The sequence continues at coordinate 20,224 of JACXSJ010002754.1, forward strand.
TTTTTTTTCTCAGACACATCACTTCGGCTGCTGAATGGCGACTGTCGATGATAGACGATGACGACGAAGATAATAATAATCATATATTATATAGGTACATACATGATGCATACTCGCTCGTATGACATGGACATAATAAACTGAATTATAGACAATAATCGTTATGTTTATTATATATATTCATATTATATTATATAAATGAAAAATTTAATAATGCTACAGGAGTCGGGAAGGCCACTACTTCTGGGACAATGATTTTCTACGCATAAAAGGTATTGAAAAATTTTAAACACTACTTAGATAGGTAATATTAGATAAAAATTATACGCTTAATAAAGGTGGTCAAAGTCTGCAATTGTATATCTATATTTAATATATTTTTTTATATACCTCATACATATACTAATATATATTATTAAACGTGTCCACATTTCGTTGGTGCTCTTATCGGAAAACTATTTAGAGGAATTTTTAAAAAAAAGTTCACTTTTCAATTCAGAGTGCATTGAGTTTCATCGATTTCAATCAGCAGAAATCTTAAAAGTTTTTAAGCACATTTTTATGCTGTCAGGAAAAAAGACATTTTAACAATATATAATCACACATGACGTTGTAAAATCACGGTAGCAAACTGCTCCGCATCACTATTATAGGTAGGTACTGGAAGGTATTTATTAAAACTAAAGAAATAAAATAAAGTATATAATATAAGTGCATACTATGTTATATAAAAATAAAACGGATTAAAATCTCTCACAAGTGTAGTAGGTAAAATTCTAAATACGCTAAAATGTATTATAAATAAAAATGTATAAAATATTTCAAGAATTATCAAATATCTATCTTATAAAAGTAATGATAATAGTTATATACTTATACAGTTACTAAAAAGTAGACATTAAAAATTTTCCGATAATATTTATTAAAAACTGTTCAAAATATTTTAATGTTTAAAAATAAATTATAATAAAATAAAAATCTTATATCTATCATTATCTTTTTAATTAGTTTACTGAATTTCTTTTACACAAATTTGATAATTTTCTTCAACATAAGGTTCTAAATTTATACTTATAATTTATATATTACATATAGTTATTGTTGCAAGAGTACATATAACTATATTGAAAATTATAAATATTTTATTAACATTATTAGAAATGTTACCTATTATTCAGAGTTGTTTAAGTTGATCAGGTACATACGTTTAATTAAAAAATACATAATACTTGTGTATAATACGTGTAATTACAATATGTAATTATAGTATTTCTTAAATTATACGCTTAATTACAAATGATCATTTTTGTTATAGTAAATTATTTAAATGTATTTGACATGCGGCAACCACAGACAAAAACTTAACATTCATAAAAGTTAAATTCTTATGTTTTATGATTTAATTAGATTTAAGTTTAATTAAAATACAGAAAATTGTTGTTATTGTGTAGATGTAATAGATGCATATTGCTCTATTTCAATATAAATAAACCTTAAAATAAATATTTTATTTTCGATTATTTAAATAAAATAGATATTAAATTGTACTTTTATGCATTAAATTGGTTATTAAACTATTTGTATTCTTGTGGTTTAAATTTTTGTTATTTTTATAATTGTCGGTGATAAAATGAATAATTGTATAAATTGACTTGAAAATAATTCAAAATAATAAAATATTTATAAGGTATTAAAATTAAACTGTACATAACGTATACATTTTATATGTTACACATAGTATACTTGTATAAATATTTAACTTTATAACTGGTACCTAAATATTTGAAATATCAATAAAATATCAAAAATATTTTCTTTTTTTTTTGTAAATGTATCATCAATAGAAAATAGAAAATAATTTTTATTTATTGAGTTTTTTTTTTTTTTTAATAGAAAAAACGATTTTAAAATTAAATTATTTCTCATACAAAAAAAAAGTTAAAGTAAAATTATTTGTTTCCATTAGTATATTTTTACTTATTATTTAATGCGAAAACGCATAACATATCTATGAATAAATCACCGAAATAAATAATTCATAATTTAATTATTTTTAAAAACATAAATTATTTTATAAATTATTTAATTATTTTTAAATTACACGTCGAGTTTAGGTATTTCTCTACTTTTTTAAACTATACAAAAAACACATTCTATAGAATTTTAAAAGTATAATATAAAACAAGCAAAACAAAAAACTAAATTTGTTAATCCGATAAAAATAATAATTTTAAAAAAAAAGTAGGTAGTTGGTAAGAGTCGAATATAAACTTGGTGACATATTATAACCCTATACTTAAATATCTAATATTAATATTTGCTGTTTAGGTACCTAAATGTATTTTAAAAGTTTTATTTTATTTCAAACAAACATTTCAATATATAATTTCCTTATAGTACCTAAGCACGCGAGTGTTTTCACTAAATATCGATCATGTTCAATACCTGAAAAAGTTTTTTTTTTAATAACAGAATAAATTATTTATAGAACTATTCTATAATTTAATCTATTCTTATTTATAAAGTTTATCTATTCAAAAATATGTGGCTATAAATGAAATATTACATATTATAATATATGTAATATATATATAGTTTCCACAAATTAAGTTTCAGTAATTTATACATATTAATATATTATTATATTATGTCTTATATCGTTGTAGCGAACCACATAAAATCTATATAGATGCCATATATATGTATAGGCTTATAGTAAATATATCTTATAAATTATAATATTATATTATACATATGTATAAACCAACAGGGTTCATACATATTATTTCGGTGAATATTATATCTTATAAACCATTGTAACAAGAATGGCGATGTTATATAAACGTAAAACGTATATAATAAGAGAATACCTATATAAGGTCATAAATTTCATAGTTATCACATACACGAGCAAAACGGCAAATTAAAATCGAAAATTTTAGCCTCGGTCAAAATATCGGTCAATTATTTAGGAAATGAATCGAACACGACTGTTTCACACGGCGTTCGTAAAATATAATATTTATAGGTAAAGATTGATATAAAGTATTATTTATATATAGGTAACCGCCACGTATTTTTTCTATTATTTATATATTATATGGTAGGTATATATTTTCGGTTATCACGTGTATTATAAATAATATATTACATTAAAATAGACGTTTGTGTACCTATGACTATATACGTATTATCTAACACATTTGCGTTTATATATAGACACCTGTCGAAGCATAATATTCGAAGAGAGTGTAAATCTTCATTATATAGTTTAAAAGTATCTATATCATTATCATTGATACATTTATATTATGATATAAAGAAACCCGTACAAAAAATACGATTTTATGCAAACATGTGTGTTAGCACTGAAATATTTCTAACAATAAAGTAATATACATTTGTCCATGTCTATTATATAATATATACACTAACGACGACGTCAACACATAGGTACCTATATTTAGGTGATTTTTCATAGTAATTTGTCTTTTGACCCCAACCGGCCATCATTAAACAATTAGGTAAATCGTACAACTTAATTATATAATTATAAAACTACAAATATATGAAAATAAAAACAAAAAAGTGGATACCTATGTATATACCTATACATATATTGTACATATTGATGCCTATATATATATAATATGGCTTTGAACTATTTAGTCTTGAAAAAATGTATCATCCCGTAAGTATACATTTTAGTATCATATATACACCTATAAACATAATATTAAGCTAGACGTCGGCGTTTCCGAGACGGCCGCCAGAGACCAGCACTTACTTGCGCGCGGTCTTTCCGACGTATGCGGCCCGGCGGCGCGACTCCTCTGCCATCTCCAACATCGTAATCAGGTTGCCGGGCGGGGGGGGGGGAGTGGAGTGGTGATAGGTGATCACGGTCGGCGCGCGCGGCGGCGGAGGGGACGTATGACGGCGGCGCTAATATAAATGACGAGTAATTTATTAAAAACGCGACGCAATCTCGCGGGGCGACCGGCCAATGGCGTCCGGGCTAGGCGTCGCCCCGCGGCCGTTTGACTGACAGTTACAAATTGAAAATGGGAGTGACTGCCGGTACCACACCCAAAATCCAACATGGCCGCAACAACTCTTGACGAGCGTGTGCGTGTGTGGTGTACGACGACGGACGACGACGTCAGCGGCGGCGGCGGCGGCGATCGTTGCTGCTGCAGCAACGTCTGTATATTATGTATATATACCTACGCGTCGCATATAATATAATAACAATATTATATCGCGCCGCCGACGCCTCTCGCGTATCCGCGCCGTAATCGCGATCGACGTCTGACGCGGGGGCGCACCCCTCACCCGCGCGCACAAACGAAAAGATAAATCGTCGTCGAAAATGTGGAAAAAAAAACGCAAAATCCGAGGGGATAAGGGTACCCATAGATGATGTCAACCTGAAACCAAAAAAATGCTTTCGTCACGGTACCGTGTTTCTGGCCTCGGTATATAATATAATTTGAAAAAACGCATATATCATCTTATTTGGCAGCATTGGCGAGCGCTATAGCGACCGAGAACACATAATAATAATAACAATATATGTTTAATTATATTATATAGCATATGTATTAAAGTCTCTCCCAGCGGAGATATAATCGCGAGGTTCCAACAATATTATATATATATATATATATTATAATAATAAAATAAACTATGATGGTGGTGATGTGTGCGCGAATGCGTGGGTGTGTGTGTGTGTGTGTGAGAGAGAGAGAGAGAGACGTTTTTCGAGAGAATATAATTCCTATATGACGTCTCAATTCTCCTCTCAACCCCTCCCACTCGCCGCGGCTACTGACGGACCGTCGCCGTCACCGCGCCGCTCTCCCCGAGAGTATATACACGGCGCGGTGTTACTCGCCGTGATTTATATCGGCACAGACTCCCGCGCTGCGAATATATATGTATTATTCTATATAATAATATCGTCGTCCTCGACGTGCCTATATTATATATAGGCACATATTTGGAAATACATTATAATAGGTACAACGCCAAACTACGCCGTGCGAAATCTATTCCTCCGATCGTAAATGCCAACAATTGCTGATTCACTATAATATGTACCTAGATCATATCTACGACGATGGCGGCGCGATGACGAGTTGTCGTATTATATAATACCGCGCCATATCATTAAACCATTTAAACCCAAGAATAATACGGCTATATACAATTTCGGAAGTCTATACAAACCATCAACATACCCGTGCAGCGTGTTTATGTATGTAGATCCGAGATGAAAATATAATATTATAGAAGACCCAAAATATCGTACAAGTCTGGCATGACATTGCAATTATCGATATTGCATTGCGCCCGACTTTCTCGCGTAAATTTTAGACCGATGATTAATAATAAGCGATTATCAATAATATAATTAATCATTAGCCAAGTGTCTAAACATTATATGTAATATATATATATATATATAGATTTCAACCACATTTATTCATCTATAACCGTTTCTATAAAATAGAAGGTAGACTCGCACATATAATATTCTAAACGCGTTTAATTATTTAACAGAAACATAATACAGGTTCAGAACTTTATGCATAGAAATAAATAGGAGAAACTAGGACTGCTGAGTGATGTTAATGAAAAAAAAAATAATAATAATAATAATTGGCACTTGTTTTGAACGGCGAAAATATTAACGTTCATTAAAACGAGCGCTCGCGTATTTATATAATATATATATATATATATATATATATATATATAGGACATAGGTATACACCTACATTATACGGAATTATGAAAAAAACAAGTAATTTGTCAGACACACGAAGGTCACCATTCGCCCGTACATATCATATATATGGCATATAAAAATCACGAAAACAATGAAGCTGCAGTTGCTGCAATATGTGGTGTATACGCAAAAATAGTTATATGAACTATTCATATTCTGGATCAATACGACTAAATTTATAGTATAGGTGTTTATATATAGTTTGATTATTGTTATCACGATGATTACAAGTTTACAACAGAAACGTTATTTGGTTTTCACGTATTCTATTTCTATACATTATATTAAACGAGACGTAAACCGAGAAAATAAACTCGAAAAACATTTTATTGAACGAACTTGAATTGGGGCACGCGAAAATCGTAATAAATATCGTATATAAAGAATGAAACGAAAAACGTATACACTGTTGTATATATATATATATATATATGTCTACATCACGGTGGAGGCATACAATTGGACAAAGTTACGGGGAAGGGTGAAATATAGACAAAACGACGACTGTGGTGTATATACGCGTAAATCATCAAGCACAAATCGTATATTCATTAGTTTATTATAATATACATACTATACATACTCTGCACGCAACGAATAATATGAATATTATTATTATTATTACTATATGACATTGCGTTTGTATACGAATAATGTATGTATTATATTATTATACAGCGTCGGTGACGTCGCCGTATATGCTAATGGGGATAGTATTATTATATATACAGCGTGCAATGTCGAAATATAACAACGCTAGTCCACAGAAAGTCCGCGCGTCCAAGTGAAATTCCGCGGCACGAGGAATTCGATTATCGTCCCTCCGGGATACGCACGCCAATGCAGCGCGGTGCCGACGTTAAGTTCCAAAACAGGAGCTACACAAACACACACACACATACGAACGCGTCGAGTGTTTGTGAATTATAGCCATTTGATTGTGTGTGTGTGTGTGTGTGTGTGTGTGAACCAGGGAGAGGGTTGCAGTGCGCGTGAAAAGCTCGAGAGGTATTTTGACGATTTTCGGCAGCATTGTTTTGTTTGCCGAACGTTATATACTATATATAATACTACACTAATACTAATGCTACTATTACTACTACTACTACTACACACGCTGAACCCTGGCCATCGCCGCCTACACGTCCCTGCCGCCCTTAACAACCTCCCCTGCCGTGTGTATCTATGTATATATACCACGCGCCCGGGTATTGATTTATGGCCTCCCCCCAACATCGTTCACAACCACCACCACCGATTATATATACACTGTAAAGAGAGTATTGTCGAATATATACATACATACATACATATATATATATATATAGACAACACAAACGCATACTAAAGCGGGACTTTGCGTCTATATAAGTATACATAGTGTAGACCCTCTCTCGCATCCCTACAGCACCATCGTCTACTGAAATATGTATACCTATATACGTGGCACACTCTAAAATATATAAGCACATATTTCTACACACGCACGAAATAAATGTGTGAGAGTCGGAGAGAATGCATGTCACGAGTGTTTGTATGCATATATATATATACCTATAATATGTATATATGATGGTGAACTTGCGGCGGCGACACGCGCATCACGCACGTTATATAGCCCTAATCAATTCGGCCGCGGCAGTAGACCGCACGACTGCTGTGCGTGAGATATTGAATTCGTCCTGCTGCTGTCGTATCGCGTACATGCATATATTTTTATACACGCAGGGCGAGCTTCCCACTTAAGCAGTGCGGTTTTTGTGCGGGACAGTTATGTGCGGGGGCAGTAGCAAAAACCCTCGGCGTTGCGGACGACGGGGTTGAAACTCCGGTCGGACCCCCGTACGGAGTTTTCGATTAAAACCAGCCCTGCAGCAGGTAGACACGCGCTGCGCGTATCTCATATAATAATATATTCACAATCTTAAACCTTATCCAAGCGCGCTCTCGTCAGCGCGCGAGCAAAGTTATAGGTAGGTACCTGCGTGTGCAGTAAAGTTCACTTGTTGAAATGCAAATCACCATATACAGTTTCACAATAATACGCCTTGACTACGGACTACACATCATTTTTTGTTAAATATGAGTATATATAATATATATATATTAATACAAATACATACTATATGAATAAAATAGTCTGAAATTTAAAAAAATAATGATAACTTTACGACTACCTCTATAGATTTTTATGTTATAGTATATTATAATATAACGTGCTACATTTATAGAACGATGAAAAACAAGATTGAGATACGTGAGCTACGTATATAAAGAAAATGTCCATCCAAATTCCAAAGTCTAGGAAAACAAACACGCTCCATTTCTTCCACGAGTGTGCGGAACACAAAACTATTCATCGCAATATACAAGGCAGGGAAGAGACGAACTACGGGAACGTGGGTTTTCACGTCTACCTGAATTTATATATATATATGTAGGTATGTAGGAAAACGAAAACGCGTAGAGATAATGCGAAGAAAAAGCAACAAAGAAATAAACCCGGTGCTGGGTCGTTAGCGAATACACGCTGACGTCTGCACGATAGAAAAAATCATATCCCGTTTTTTCTCTCTCACTCTTTTAACTCCTCGACGACCGGGAAAACCACACTCACCCGCGTAAAAATGCATACACGCCGGCTTGACGTGTGTTCGTGTATATACCTATATATATATAAACTTAGTTGGCAGAGTATGAGGGGTTTTTCGTGCGAAAAGCTCATTGATTTATGTGGCCGGCGAGTCGCGAAGGGTACAGCGCAGCAGGGGTGTGTAAAGGTTGATAGTGGTGGAGGATGAGAAGCATAGGGAGTGGTTAACCGACTTCCATATCTCACGTCGAACGGCTACTGCGGCTTCACCGTCGTTGATAGTGAGGGAGGCGAAAGCGGGGTTCATCATCGGCGAACGGCTGTAGTGTTATAGCCGCCGCGGTTTTCGCCGACGATGTGGAAGTGATAAAGAGACGATACATAAATTTCTCACCACCATATAAATTATATAAATATATATATATACCACTACGACTACGGTTGCTTGTCCATTGGAGCTGATGTAACGTTCTAAATTATACTTAAATACACCTATGTATATATATATATATATTTATATACGGTTGGCCGTTATGTGTTATATTTAAAGTTTCGTCCCCCCACCAAAAAAAACTGATTTGATTCTGTCGAAATGCATTCGTCCGTAGGACTCTATAATGTATTATATAATGATGCTATGCGCTGTACTTATATATTATGCAATATAATAATATAATAGGTGAAAATAAAATAACAAACGTACATACAAAATATATAACTCCGTGTATCACTCACCTACTCGGATGCGAAGACTTCTAGTTTCACTGCAGCAGTTGCAAGTGCAGTTGTAGCACGCCGAAATAACAGCCTCGGGTGCAGCAGTCAAAGTCACAATCACAGGTGCAGCAGCTGGAGTCACGTTCAAAAATGCAGCCGTCGAAGTATAGCGACAGCCGCTATAAATGTATCCTTGGACAACAGCCGCTTTTCGCTTGCCAAAACAATCGCGCACAGCGTCACCGCACACGTGACTCGCGAGAAAAACGAACGGAACGTTGGAACATCGGGTCGAGATGCACGTGAAAAACAAACACTTTTTCCCGGGCGATCCGCACAACGAACTTTGGCGATTTTCGTACGTCACAGAGATCGATCGATTTATCCGGCGTACTATCGCGATATACGTCGTTGTATAATAATTATATTACTTACTATAATATAATATTATAATTATTATAACATCTTTATCTTGTTCTTATATCTACGTTTTTCGGAATCGTGTCTCCAAGAACCCGTAGAGTAAGGGTGAAGGGAACTGAGAGTGTAGGTTCGGGTGGAGGATGTGTGGGTGGTTAGGGATACGGGGAAGGCGCACACGAATAAATCTCCGAGTCCCGTCTCATTATAATATATTAACACGTACACGTCAGTTTTTTACGGGATATATATATTATAATATATTATATATACGATATATATATATATATATTTATATATGTGGACGCAAACGACGAATAGTTTCCCTTTATTATCTACTACACGCATACGCACAATAATCATGTACGATGTTTTTTTTCTCTCGTCTTCGGTTTCGTCGACACGATTTTTCGTCGCGGCCTGCCGAGGTTTGTTTTTAATTAAGTTTGCGTTCCGTCGTTTGGCTTCAGCTAGTGCATACACATTACATATATACGTATATATACATTCGTATATATATATATATATATACAACTGCAACCGTTTGGCCGTATACCAAACGCGCGCGCGCACACATTGTGCATTACGCATTATTAATATTATTATTATATTATAATAAACTTTTTTCGTCAGGAGCAGATATCGCCAGTGCGACAATAATATTATAAATATAGAATTTCAACGGGATCGGATCTTTCGACGGCCTGGCCGCTCGACACTGCAGCGGGTACCAATGTGAATATTATCATCGTTATTAAAATGATGATAATAATAATAATAATGATAATATGCGCACACGATTATGTATGATCTTTACGTATGACGCATAATATATGAGTGTACTATAATACACATGAAAAATAGGTAAAACATGTATACATAAAATATGACAATTATGTACAAATATAGCATATGAAGATTCGTTTGTTTTTTTCATGTTTTTGTTTATTAAAAAAAAAACGTTCATTTTTTTTTTTAATTAATTAACATAAAATTCTACTTAATTAGTCTAAAAATGTAACGAACACTAATTCTAATATTTTAGGAGGAACTTATAGTGAATGCCGGATAACAACACTCAGTTATCGCTTAATATTCATTGTACTGACCGTTTATTACATGTATATATATATATATATTTTTTTTTTGAATCGGAAAAAATATTAAAAATATTAATTAAATAATGTCGATAAATTAAAAAATGTGTCAATGATAGTTTTTTCAAATTTTGTTATTTTTTTTTTTTTTTTTTTTTTGTAGGTATTACAACATAAGTACTCAACATTATTGTTATTTATCACGACTCAAAAAAATAAACAAGACTTATTAATTACGTATATATGTCGTTTTTTCATCTTTACACTGTTTTACCTAGCATGTAAAAATAAATTAGAGGTAATCCTTGCCAGGCTTTGCAGAATAAATAATTTTTTATACAAAAATTCTTTTTTACAAAAAAATAATAATAATAATAATGATAAAATTAAAAAGAAAAAACAAAATGGTTAATAAAATGAAGAATCTACCAGCACACGCACGCTTTTTCTATATAATATAATAAAATTGTATATATTAATATTATTGTTTTATATATATAAATAAAATCTCTCTGAACTGTACAATATTATGAGGAAATAGTGTCAAATAAATCGTAACGATTTTCAATTTCGAAAATACACTATTCCTATAAATGTTTTTTATATATTTTTTTATAATATATTCATATAGAAGGCATACCTATGATGTATGTACAAGAGAAATATAATATTTTGCAGTTGAAAATAATTATAATTAATGAAACGGGCTGATAATCAATAATTTCCGCTTACGTGCGAGCATAACACATAAAAATAATAATTATAATTGGTGTTCTGCATACCTATGTATACGGAAACATCTGATTCGCGGAGCCGACGAAATTGCACATAAAGATTTTTTTCTTTTTTTCGAAAATGAGTCGCGGAGTCTTAACCGTAACGATAGTAAGTATAATATTATTGTGTATTCGAAAAAAAAATATATATATAGTTTGTGTGAGAAAACAAGTAAACAAGAAGTGGCATGGACCAATCTCTAATTAATATATAAACATTTTTTTTTTACCTTATTACAATATACAAAGTCTAAACATATTTTAATATATATATATATATGTACACATTTAAATAATTTATATATAATATTCGTATATAATTACTTAATATATATATGTATGTACTTGAGTCACGCGTTATTTTTCCTCTTATTATATTTTCTCTCTTACACAAAAAAAAAAAATTAAAACGAAAATAAATAAATAAAATAAAAAACAAAAACAAAAGTATACGCAAATACCACCTTTGGTATGTTAGCATTTATATTGTTACATTAATATAATAAATATTTATTATTATCATCATTGTAATTTTCACCGCGATTCCACGTCCGATCGCCCACACGATTCCCCGGGTTCCATTCCACGTTATTGGATAAAATCAGATTTTATAATGTTGTATACGATACTGTACGCGTTTAATATTTAAATATTAACTGTGGCGGCTGTGCGGTATTCGTATGACCGAAGGTCGCGGCCGAGACAACAAGTATATACCTATGTGCAATATATGATATGATATTATAAGCATAGTTATCTTATTGAGTTGTAACGACGGAGCCCGTCGACAGCTAAAACGATTGGCGGCTCACGCATAAGACATATAATATAATGATATAATAAATAATATTATAATATCATGTCGAATACCGTGATCGAAAAAATCAGATCGCACCATCGTCGCCGTATATATCGGACGCGAATCCACGGTGCCAGTCTAATTCCTAATGGCACTATAAGTTTAATAAAAAATAAAAACAAACAAACAACTGGTCCTAGAATTTGAAACCGATAATATAGACATAGGTAATCACACACACACGCGCGCGCGAACACACAGACAAACACGAACACACATATTATTATATACAACTTAATATGATACACAATAAATCTCTAGGTATATATTATATATATATATATATATATATATCATGTACAATGTGTATGTTAAGATAAGACAAGTGTGTTAGATGTACATTATTATTATAATCGAGGACGTGTTATTTGAGCTGGCTTTGAGATCTCGAGCGCATATCATCGACCGCGACGATTCACTCGTAACAAAATATTTTAGAAATGATTACGATATATCTAATATATTACTTAGTGTACTTTTATTATAATTATATATCTATATATTCTATATCGTATACATATAATATATTTATGAGTGTGTGTGTGTGTGTGTGTGTGTGCGCGCGCGCGCGCGCGTATGTCATTTTTCTTTGGATATTTAAAAAATATATATATTATGTCGTCATTGCTATTGTTATTATCTGTTTGCTTAGAACTAAATAAAACTTAAACGAGAATTAAAAAAAAACCTACGACATAATGACTTAGACACAATCTTAGAATAAGTTTTTCTAAGCGAGGGAATATTTTACACGAAATTATATATTAAAATATTTATAGTATTGCCGTCGGTATGATAAAAATTGATAAAAAGACGTTTTCCTCTTTTCTAAAAATGAAAAAAATGATTTAAATACGTTTGATGTGTATATATATTATATATACCCAGAACGAAATGTCAAAATTTTTTGTGTGTTGTTTTTTTTTTTTTTAATTTTTCAATATGCAATAAGAAGCTTATTGTTTAAAAAAAATATTATTATTAATCCATCCAAACCGCCCTGTAATCTCTGTATTACAATATCATAATATGGGGTGACCAATTATAATATTTATTATACTATACAGAGCAAGCAGTATACATAATTATTATTATTTAGTTTTTCTGTTCGTTTAGAGTCTATGCCAAAAAAGTCACAATCCGCCGTCATCCTGCATACGTCACATCTCGTCTCGACGACGCGTGGACGGGCGCGCGCGCACTCATTCATTCACACTCAAAAGCTAACACAAACACGCACAATCGGAGGTACGCGCGCCCAAAAGACACTCTGCAACACTCGCACGTGATTCACGCACGCGCGTACGGCTCTCGGGAAACTGTGGACTATTTCACTTCTACACACACGCCCATACAATGTACAACAACAGTAATAATAATAATAACAATAATAATATTAATAATGACAGAAGTCGCGGCGTTATTACTGCGGCGATGTCTGCGGCGTGATATCGCTACCGTCGCCGCCCTGGCCGTCGCCGCCCTTGGTCTTGTTCTCTTTTTTCCACTTCATCCGCCGGTTCTGGAACCATATCTTTATCTGCCGCTCGGTCAGGCACAGCGCGTGCGCGATCTCGATCCGCCGCCTTCGGGTCAGATACCGGTTGAAGTGGAACTCCTTCTCCAGCTCCAGCGTCTGGTACCTGGTGTACGTCTGCCGGCCGCGTTTTCGTTCTGAAACATGACGTTTACAATGACAACTACGATAAGTCAGCCGACGGCCTGACGCCGAACTCGGATAGTCGATAATATAATAATTTATATATATATAATGTGTATAATATGAGAGACTGTTCGCGGCAGATCGCAAAGACGGGGAGAGGCCCCCCTCGGCATAAAATAATCATTATGTATTTTACAGCGGGTTAACCCCCCTCCTCGCGTATTTTACCCCGTTTATGCACCGGCGACCCGATGAATTGCGAACAGAGTTATTTTAATTAAAACGTGGACGTCTGCAGTGCAAGTCTGATACGTATATAATAGGTATATGATATACACGCCATTAGACATTATATTACATAATATTAAATATTATTATACCGCTGACGTGTATTTTGTACCCTCGGTAAGACGATTAATTATACGGTGGTGCTAAATCCGTTTATTCAAAATTATTAAAACTACAATTTTTTTTTTTCGATTTTTGACGAGTTACAGACGCACGTAGCTGCTAAATTTGCAATAATATTATACAATATATTAATTATATTATCCGAATGTTTTTTTTCTATTAAATATTAATCGCATTTATGAATTGATTAAAAATAACAACCTATTTCAGGAGAGTAAGTACAATAGAATATTGTCATACACGTATAAATATGTGGGTGCGATCTTTATAATAATAATAACTAGAACTATGAATTTGATATATTTGCATATTTTTTTTCTAATTTCTCTATAATAAATCAAGTTCGAACATAATTTGTTTTAAAATTACTTCTAGACACGAATATGAAGTTTAAATTTTTATATTTTTCATATTTTGAAAGTTAATACCAGCGAGGTTGACAAAAATTATAAGTTAATTACTAGTTGTATTTTTTTAATATTATTTTTACTTTTAAATGAAGGTTTATTTAAAATGTCCATATAATAATTATATTCATTATTTTTTTTTAATTATATGTGTATAAAAAAAAATTACCCTAAGTAAATATTTTATGTCCATTCAACAATTGCCTAGTGCATTAAATTCACAGCTCTTAAAATAAATAAATAAATATATAATAATTATAATTATTATTATATATATATATATATATGAATAATATAAAACGTGCAACAAACAGTAGTAAATCGTAATTTTTCTAATTAATTAAAATCATGCGAAGTATTTATAACAGCAAACTCCCACTATATAGTATAAATATATACATATATGATATAGCTATATAACTATGTGTGATATTCCCACAGGCGACCCGACGGGATATATACTGCTGCAGGTATAGAAGCATACATTACCTACATTTCGATTATTTATTACGAGTTATGACAATTCCTATTATTGTATATACATGCATTGTGTTATAATATTAAAAGCAAACAGTCAGTTGTTTTTTTCGGCAGCAGTAGCAGCAGCGTTGTTCGAGCGAAACAAACGTTTTTCGCGCGTTTTAACCCTTTTACACCATTTATATAAGCGCACATTAGACGGTGAAAGGCGTGTGACACATACAAATACACGCACGAATAACCTACATAGGTACACATCAGTATATAATAATATAAGATTTTATATACGACCGTACTACAATAGACGATTAGGTCCGGCCACAGTAATAAGCCTTTTGATCATTATTGTATATGTGGCTACTGGTTTTGGCGGCGGCGGAGGGATCGATTAACCTCGTGAAAATTTCAACAAAAAAAAACTTTTATTGAGACTTTCTTTTTCGCGCGCGCACAAAGACCTTAACGAGTTTTTGATGTGGGGGAAGGAAATCGCCGTGAAGACGCATTTACGGCCACTGCAGCCGACCGATCAACCGAAGTCGTTACGATATATATATATATATGTGTGTGTGTGTGTGTACCGTATATATAAGAATCAGCGGCCGCGAGGGGGAATAATGTCGACGTTGTACACAGCGCGCGGCCAATGGAAACGATCGACGAGCGTTTTTAATTAATCGCTTTTTCTCTACATAGCGTGCGTAACACTGCGCATTGTTGTGTTACGTATATTGTACTTATATACAATATACGTGTATCCCACATCGGGAGGTATTTCTCATTCGTTACTAGGTATATAAACATATTGCATAGTATAAAATATATTAAACCTATTCGATGAATGGAAATGTGAAAATCCGTAATCGTGCTTTATCTCTCTTTTTTATCGCTTAAATTAAATTTGGGTAATAATTATTGAGATATCGTAGAAAAACAAAACAATTATATATAACTGATTATAAACTACGTACGCGTACATCGTATAAAACTACGAATCGAATATAGTTGAACGCAAAGAGCAGGACTGCTGCAGCGTAGTGCATATGCCTCCTACTCCCTCTGTAAAATATCTGCCGTTATAAATTAGTGGTTGAAAATAAATAAGATATAATTTATATTGGGGGACACAACGGTCAAACGACGGATCGTATTGGATTTTAAAACTGCAGAATGTCGTCAACAGCCTCGCATAACTATACGTATAGGTACGCATCACGCGAAACTCCCTGACGGGTGTAAGAGTTGCGAGCAGAAGGGGGCGCAGCGCACAGAGCTAAGTTCGAAGAGTACGGCTTTAATATTATACGATTCTAATAATGCGCGGTCCGGCGTCTGTTCGTTCCGTTTCCGGTTTCATAACAACGTTATACGTATGATGTATTAAGCGCGGAAGTCCGTTGAACCGTGTGCACGCACGCACTGATCGCGCGGACTTAAGTGTACTCGTATTTAATCTCATTTACACACACCCGCGCGCGCGCGCGCGTGACACTATCGCAGTACATAATAATACATTATACCTCTATACAATACTGCTGCTCGCGTTGTATATACTACTTGTGTGCGTATGTATATATATATATATATATGAGGATTTCGTCGTGAGCATATAGCAGCACGTCAAGAGGACACGTATTAATAGCGCGCCCGGCCCGCACGTGTATATATATATATACACGATGCACAAACGAGTGGAGTACCTACCGACTACGCCGCTGTCGGACTTAAAAACGGAGGATAGACTTAGATCCAAAAGGGGAACTACAGCGGGGGTGCAAGGTGAGGGAGAGGATACTGCTGCACCGTATTATAAAGCAGATTATTTGGACGGGCTCGACGTTTCCGTGCAGCCGTCGGCTACACACACACACACACACACACACATAGGGACCTGTAGTCCTTGGACGTGAGTAGGTGTGTGTGTGTGTGTGTGTGTGTGTGTGTATGCGTGTGTGTGCCGAAAACAAGAAAGTCGTGGGGTCACCACCGGGAACGG
>JACXSJ010002755.1:0-37429 GCA_014851325.1 Pentalonia nigronervosa
TCCAAGCCTTTCAGTCGATTTGCCTTCGCCTAATTGCATCTGCACCCTGGTACTTAACCAACAATAATCTCCACAAAGATCTCAAAATCCAAAATCTTAACCAAATCTCCAAACTATACTACACCAGACTCCACAACAAATTCCAACAACACACAAATCCACTAATTTCTAAATTATCAACTAACACACTCCCTGGTAAACCGCGCCGTAGACTTAAAAGGCAATGGTGTAGAGATCTTCTTTAATAAGTGCTGGAGGTCACTACCAGGTAACACCTTCAAACCTCAAACTAATTATTTATTTTATTCTTAATTATATTTTATATGTACATTTTTTTTTCTCTCTTCTCTCTCTCTTTTCATTGTTACTCTGCCACATAGGGTGTTACCATTGGGTACCTTCCCTGATCACACTACTCATGCCATCTTAATTTCACTCATCAAACCTACTCATTATACCAACTCTTGTATAGATTGTAGATTTCTTAAATAAAAATAAAAAAAAAAAAAAAATTTTTTTTAAAGTTTTTTTTTTAGTTCAAGTCAAGTCGCGTCGTGGTCGCGTTTATTTCAATTTTCGTTGTATTAATTCGTTCGTTCGTCAATGCCTAAAATAAAAGAATCTACTTCTTCGCGCTTGGGTGGCTACGTAAATAAATTTGGTAGAGATGTATTTACAACAGATGGGACTATTTTACTCTGTAAAATTTGTAACATTAAAGTTGCGGCTGAAAAAAAATTTTCAATTCAACAACATATTTCAAGAGAAAAACATATTAATTGTTTAAAATTGATGAAAAAAAAAATGTAAAACCTCAACAACTCTTTAATAACGTAACAAAAATAAAACAAATATTTTTAACAAAGAACTTTGCATAGCTATATTATCTGCGAATATTCCATTTAATAAACTGAAGAACAAGTTACTTAGTAATTTTTTAGAAAAACATACAGACAAAAAAATGTCAGATGAGTCTACTTTGCGAAAAAACTATGTCGATAAATGTTTTAATGAAGCTATTAATTCTATTCGACAATACGTTGAAAATAAAAAAATATGGGTTAGTATTGATGAGACCTCTGACGTCGAAGGTAGATATGTTGCCAATATAATAGTTGGTACACTAGAAATATCTGAGCCCGGAAAATCTTTTTTATTGAACTGTGAAGTATTGGAAAAAGCTAATAATAGCACTATTACAAAATTGTTTGACAGATCTATGGGTATAATATGGCCAGACGGAGTAAAACACGATAATGTTTTATTGTTGGTCAGTGAAACAGCTCCATACATGGTTAAAGCTGGTAAAAATATAAAAGCTCTGTACTCAAAAATGAAACACGTCACATATTTTTTATACACAATGACATTTTCAAATGCAATATCTTCGGCAAAAATTAATTAAACCTACTGTATTACTAATAGTAAAATAAATTACTTTAACAATAATATCATAAAATATATTTAGTAATTCAAATTTAACATCTCCATTACGCTATTAATGACCCTTCTAGACACCTACTGTACAGCAGTATAGAGGGGTACCCACTTGCCCATCTTTTATATTTTAGTGGAGCTAGAATGTATTGATTTTACAAAAAATGAATTTTTTTGTGTCTGTGTACACAATAAGTAGTCGAAATAATGCTTCGATTTTCAATTTCAGTAACTTTTTTGGTTTAAAAATGAATCTTGGTGTAACACAAAAAATAAAAACTTTGTATAGATACATACATATATGAAATTTTCACCAAATGTTTATATTAGCATTTTCTATACACTATTTTCAATATATTTTGACTTTTTTAAGGTATTTATAAGCATATGAAATTTTTGATTTTTTTTTTTTAGACAGTACGTAATATGCATACTATTTTTGATACACTGTCACACTGAAGTAAAATAATATTAATTGCAAGGTTATGAGTTCGTACAGTTCAGGATCAGTTGTGAATTGTTGACATGTATATTCAATATCATTGATACAAATATACAATTTATAGATATAAATTAAGTATTTGTTTTATGTAGTATTTATTTAGTAATAACCAGCTGTTAGCATGTCGTACTGTATAGGAGGTATTCCCGTTGTTATATTGATTATGTTTTGAAACTAGAATATAAATACAATAAACAATGGCATGCTGCAGGGCCATATATACTGCATATAATTTTGTACTTTTGTAAACTGCAGTATATTTTTGTTATATTTTTGTATAATAAATAATAATATATGTAGGGCGTAGGTTATTTTAACATTTTATTAGTGGAAGCACTGCAAATATGGCGCCAGCGGGAAAACTAGGAAAACTTACACTCAGGCGGGGCAAAGAGGGCTGGAAGAAATCGATTTCCATGCCATCAGCTGATATAGATGATAATCAGAAAGAAAAATAGTGATGTACAAATTTTTATTATTCATTTCACATTTTTGTTCGTTATTTAGTGTTGTAGTATGTTATTTTTAATTAATTTGTCGTTCAGTTATATTGTCGATCGTATGACAAGGTAAGTACTAATAGTGAAATCACAACACATATATTTCTAATTGCAATAGTTTATGTTCTAATATTATTATTATTACGTAATATTGAATATCTTGAGTTAGCAAGACAATATTCATTGTAAATACTTAAGAGTTATACAACAAAATATAGCCCTCTCTGTATACATAAATATACTGTGTACATAAAAATAACAAAACGTAGGGTACATTTTTTTTTATAAACATATAAATATCTATACCTTCATTCTTGTACTGCATAATTTATGATTCACATTTTACCTGATCTATATTATTAGATCTTTCAATTTTAGTAAAGCAATTTAAACACACGAATTCTTATTGTGATACAAAATTATATTTACAGTGAATGACTTTATGTAGTGGATAAATGACAATATTATGAATATATTTAGATTTTAATTTTAAATCTTTTGACATGATTTGTAAATATTTTATTTTATTAACTCAATAAAAAATATCTATGCTTAAAATTTAAAAAATAAAAACTCTAAATGTTATAAATAATATATTTATAGAGTAGGTTTATATTTAGGTACTACTTTAATATAAATAATAATTACAAAAGCTTTCAGAAGTTTATACTATATGTCTATATAAATTGGTACGTAGAGTGAAACCAGAAGTATGTCAATGTCAAAATTGTATTATAAACAGTACAGGTTTCACATGTTACAAGTTTCAACTGCTTACACGTGCAGTTCTAAACGTGCTAACAAATGTTTAGGTTACGAGTTACAAAAGTGGTTAAGATAAAAAATAAAAGTTCTTTTATAAAAACTTAATTGTTATTATATTTAGAATTAAAATCTTATCAATTAAAAAAATATTTAATATAATTTGAAAGTTGCACTTAAAATAAATATATATTTTACAACTAGATTTAAAACTATATTTACTTATACAAGTACATATATATAATTTTCGGGTTATTAATAATGTAACAAAAACATAAGGTAGAAAATTTAAATATATGTTTTATATATTTTTTTTATAAAACTGTGGTTTATTTATTATTATTACTCGACTTGTTATTATATATTATTATATTATACTACTTATTATAATTTTAAATACGATGACATTAAATTGTGTTAACATGTACTATATTACGTTTAAATATCATTAATTAAATTTAAGGTAATTTTATTAATCGTATTTACTCATCAGAGACTAATTTAATTAAATAATAATTTCCATACAATATATATATATATATATATATATACAATTAGGTAATATTGACTATTGCATTAAGAAAATGATTTTAAATAGAAAAGCTAATTGTGTATATTACACGACGTTGTTAAAATAAATAAAACACTTTACCTAATGAAAAACAGTTAAAAGTTTAAAATTATAGGTAGGTAATATGAAATACGCGTGCATGCAACTTTCATAGTTTTGTTAATAGTCAATTTTTTTTCCATATTTTACTTCATACTCTATGACCTTTTATAAGTAATCTATAACCTGGTTAACCTTTTCTCTGTAGCCTATATTCTATAATAGAAATATAGAAATGTATTTAGTATACATATTATATTGTATTATTGTGTGTATGTATAATACTATTAATACTAATAGTCAATAGAGTACTTAATGTATTAATATGTTATCGTATGTATAATAATTGTACTACCAGTTTTAATTAACGTTAAAATAACATTAAACTTAACATAGGTAATAACAATAAAATATTGAACACCTATATGCAATATGTCAAGCGCTTATTATTATTTACATACGACAAAACCAATAGATACCTCATATTATCTTATCAAACGAATTAATATTGTTAATACATTCATGTCATACATGAATTATAATCATTATAAATTATAATGTATTTGGTATTATCAAAGTTCTATTTCCGTAACTTATGATATACCTATAGAAGGTTTAATTCAAATTTTGTACAGTGCCCGTTACTTTAGATTTACGATATGAACGACTTATTTGCAGATAACAACATTCACTGTTTTCGTGTAATGCAGCTAATCATTGGCAATGCCTTATTTATCGGCAGCCCGAGAGAATGGCCACAGCGATAGTCGACTAAAGTTGTTCAATAGTCTGTTTCGGTGGAAAAAATCAGAAAAAGAAAAAGAAAAGGGTAATTTAAATATAAGCATTAATAAATATTATATTCTAATTCAATTAATTAACTCATACATTATATATATATAGCCAGACAGCTAAGTAAAAGTGAAGTTTGTATAGCAACGTCGATGTCTGTGAAAACAAGAAATTCGTGTCCTGCGTCTCCTGCTCTTTCAATGCCCAGATCTAGAGACGTTTTCCAGGATATGGAGGCGCTTAAAAATTCTAGACACGACAATCCATATTTACAGGTAGAAAAAAAATTTTTTTATGATGTAAAATAAAATTTTATTTTTGTAATTTAATAGATATGGTCTACATATATTATATAATCGTAGATTTTGAAATTTTCATCAAATGTTTATATTAGTATTTTCTATACATGATAAATTTTCCAAATATTTTGATTCTCAATGAGCTATTTATAGGCATGAGAAATTTTAAACTTTTTTAATTTCTTTTTTTATAAATATCGATTAAAAGAATTTTCCCGAGTTTAAAAGGCTGAAAATTTAATACAAAGTTCCTCATAAGTTGTTATAATAGCAGTTTAAAAATATTAAAGATACGTAGGTACGATTTTTTTAATAATCATTTAAAGTTCATATTTTAACAAAATTTATAAAAATCACAAACATTTACAAAATTATTTTGTGGTCAAAAATGTATAAAATGTTCATTTGTTATAGTTAAGGATTGACATTTTTTAACAAACTTTCTTATGAGAAACTACTTCATACTGTAACTAAATAACTAAAAATTATACAAACACAGTTTTTTTTTTTTAATAGATATATTAAGTTTAAATTTGGACAAAATCAGATATTTAAACCGAAGATAACGATTTTAGTTAATTTTTTTTATATTTTAAAAATATTACGTGGGTACTTAAAACTTTTAAATTGCATTGAATGAAATGTTTTCGGCTAAAATTAATTCAATCTACTGTTTTACTAACAGTAAAATTAATTATTTTAATAGACATTAGTATTAATATCATAAAAGATACCTAAAATAAAATAGACTGACAGACGTTTTTCACTCAAAATCGTTTTTCATATATAATGATTTTAATTATTGAATTACAATTTAACACATCCATTATAAGTAACTCACACGACACCTAATGTACAGCAGAGCGCGCTCTGTAGCTCTGTACCGCGGTACCTACTTGCTTATTTTTTTTAAAAATTGGATTAAGTATGTAAAAAAATTGCTAAGACCTGACCGAAAATACCAATTTATTTCTATAAAATACAGAAACACTTGGAGCACTGCAAGTACTTAGTAACATCCCTGTTAATATATTTTATAATATATTTGTTTAAATTATATTACTACTTAGTAATTTATTTTACTGTTGTCTATTAGTGAACAGTAGGTTAAACATTTTCTCATAAACATTGCAATTATTGTATTAATGATATTTAATTATTATAATATTATATAATATTTATATCATAATGCCATAATATATTATTGTTATTGACTTTTGAGTTAATACTAACTTAACGTACAGCGCTATAAATAGTTTTATGGTAAAAATATGCAATTCCATAAAATTAATCTTATTATTTTGAAAATGTCATTATGTATATAAAGTACAATAATATTCGCATACGCTAATAATAACGTTTTCCCTAATTATAAAGAAAAGTACTTAAAACTTTTTACATTTGACCCCTTAAAGTATCAACCAGATTCACTTTATTACCAGAAATTATATTATAATTAAAAATCGAAATATTTTTTCTACTTTTAAAAGTGTTTTTAGACAAAATAAAAAAAAATTTAAAAAAACACGCATTATTGTAAAATTAATAAATTTATTGCTTTATTCGGAATCAAAAAAATACAAAAATGCAAAATTATTTAAGCAAAACAGAAATGAAAAAATCAATTTTGTTTCTTGGTTGTAGCTTTTTTTGCTATATGTAGATATTTTAAATCACATACATTTGACATTTTTGATTTATTTAAGTTTTTTTTATCGATTTAAGAATGATTGAGTTCATGTTTGTGAACAAAAAGCCTGAAATATTATACATCTTTAAAAGTTTTTCTAAAAGAATCATAAATATTATAAAAATACATACGCATAATTTTTTATATACACATTTTAAATTTAAATTTTGACGAAATAGTGGATATTTAAACAAATCAAAAAAATTATATTAGTTATTTTTGTTATAATATATAAAATTTGGATTGATTCTAAGTTTTATTAAGCTTTATTTATACCACATCCTTCAATGGTACGAAGGTACTGCTTATAAATTATTAAAAACATAGTCCCTAATAAAGTAAAGTTTCTTCCTCGGTTTTTAAGTACTAATATAATTTTGTAATTTACATAAAACAAAAACTAATAATATTATTTAGGAATGTAAAGCACATTATTGTACATTGTACAATAAATTATATTATAAATATATTTATTAAAATATAAAATGTTATTTTTTTTAGAAAAAAGTTTTAGCCAGCAGAGAGAGCTTATTAGATGATAATATTTTTGTATCAGAAACGGATGACATAGATACTATGGCCCAGGTATTTAAAAGATTTTTTATAAATTTAAATAAAATTAAATTAAATTGTCTTTCTTTATTCCTCAAGTTGGATTCGTTTTTGTCTTAAAGAATTTTCATATTGAATAACTATAATTATTTTTATTATGAAAGGAATATTTAGCGGACATGGGTCCAGGCGCTTTAATAGAGCTTCATCAACACATGGTAAGAAGTCCACCTCCAACTACGTGGCCACGTATACCTATATTTAAATATGATGAAAAGGACCAAACCCAAGTATATTAATACTTTTAAATTCTAATTAATAATACGCTTTTGCTGTATCAAAATATGTTTATTTTAGGATCTTTATGGAGATAGATGTAAAAGTCCACAAGGCCGGTCGCTCTTTCACAGTTCCTGTTCAAGTATGTAATAGATTTCATTATTTATTTACTTACAGAAGTATTTGTAATGTATGCCTAAGTATATATTTTTTGTATTTTACTTCATGTCATTATGTGTAATATGTATTGGAAATATGTTTAATATTTATACACATTAAAATTCACATTAGCCGTAAAAAATAGTTTATTGTCGATAAAAAATGTTTTGCTTGGTCAACAAACTAGAAAATGTAATACAATAAGTTCGTCATTAGTTGTTGTTAGTGGAAATTAAAAATAAATCTCTAATAGTTTTCTATGAGTGTTTAATGTTAAAATTTTGAAAAAATTCGTCAAAATCACGAAAATTTGCAAATTATTTTGAATTAAAAATTCATAAAAATGATTCTTTTTACATCTAAGATTTGAAAATTTAACACAAGATTCCTAATAAGTTTTCCTAAGTACCTATAACAAAAAAAAATTTACTGGAAAATAAAATAAATTTTTTATGAGCGTTTGAAGTTCAAATTTTTTATTGTTGGATATATAACCGTAAATTAACGATTTTCCATCGAACGAATTTTTTATTTTGTTATAATTCAGAAACTAACAACTATAAATAATTGAAATTTTCACAAACTGTTTATTTTATCATCTTATATACATCCTACAATTTTAAAAATATTTTGTCTTTTTTGAGCTATTATAGACATTTTTAATTTTCAATTTATTTTAGTTTTTTTCCTAAATATATGTCAATAAAAATTTATTTGTTGGGTCAAAAAGCTTTAAAATATAATACAATGTTTTTTATCAGTTGTTTTAATAGCAGTTGAAAAATATTAAAGGTACATAGGCATGGCTTTTTTTTATAATCATTTAAAGTTCAAAATTCATCAACATTTTAAAAATTTGCAAACTATTTTGTAGTTAAAAATGTTATAAAATATTCAATTTTTATATTTAAGGATTAAACATTTAAAACAAGGTTTTTCATAAGTAGTTTTTTACTGTAACAAAAAGTAATAAATATATAAATGCAAATTTTTTTATAGATATTTTAAGTTCAAATTTGAATGAAATTAGATAGGTATTTAAACAAAGAATAACAGTTTTAGTTATTTTGTTGTAATTTAAAAATTTTATTTACAGAGTACTTGAAACATTTAAAGTATATTATTATATTTAATAAAAACAATGAATTTTTCAAATGAAATTTTTTTGACAAAAATTTATTCAACCTGCAGTACTTATTGTTAATGTTTAATAGTAAAATAAATTACTTTGGTAACAATAATATCATAAAATGTACTTCGTAAGATAGGCTAACAGATAGTCTTCGCTCAAAATCGTTTTTCACATACAATAATCATTTAATTCAAATTTAACACATCCATTATAGTGACTTTCTCGACACTTAATGTACAGAAGAACAGTACCCACTTTACCA
Source organism: Pentalonia nigronervosa (assembly GCA_014851325.1). NCBI lineage: Eukaryota > Metazoa > Arthropoda > Insecta > Hemiptera > Aphididae > Pentalonia > Pentalonia nigronervosa. The sequence goes on from JACXSJ010002755.1 coordinate 8,977, forward strand.
TATTTTTTTTTTTTTATGGAGAACTTTTAAATTATTTTTGAAAATTTAAAAAGACTCTAAATAAACTAAATAGTATATATTATTTTACTTGTTAAATTTTTAGTTTACTTTTATTTAATCTTTGTCAAGTTTGCTCATACATAACAATATTGTCGACAAAATATCACCAGCTATTACGAACTCATGATTTTCCAACATTATAAAAACACCCATATATGAATTAATATTTTCTTGGAACGCCAAACATTATAAAAATAAAAGGAAAAGAATTCATGCACTATTAACTTCCTATTCCGTAAATATGCCCCTAACCAGAGGGAAAGACACCCAAATCTCGGTTACCAGTTTATGATAAGTGTGCAATTTCCATTACCTATCCACCAATATTTTTTTGTTTTTTACATTTCATATACAATTTATTTCAAAATAGTATTAGTATTACTTACATAATTTTTAAATAGTTCACCAAGTTTATTCTACTTAATATGTATAGGGTATTCATTAATTAATTCATTAATTCAGATTTATTATTTTGTTATTTTTGAATTTTCTAAGAATATTTTCTTTAAATTTTTGCAGATTAATTCATGTAATATATTAATTGTAGTAATTACCAATTTGTAATATTTTTCTTGCTATTCCTGGCCTATCACGCATTTTCCATTCATTTCTTATGAATTATTTCAATCATAAAAAAATATGATAAGCCAAAATACAGATAATATTAGTTTCATAAATATGTTTTTATTTTTTGATTATTCAAATATATTCAGAACCATAAGGAAACTGTCGTCGTTGTTGCGGATAGCTACGCTTACCACCCAAACTAGCCTAACTAGTTCATGAACATTCTAGTGCACTATATATTCGATGTCAATGTAACACCCACACCTAACCTAACCAGGTTTTGACATTGTTTTTCGGATAACAATAAAATTCTTTTCAGTCACGTTCCGAAGTCCAAACGACTTACATAATAAATATTATGTATTGCTTCCCTCAGAATCTAAAACAAAATTTTAAACGGACCAACTTATCCCTCCAACATGTGTACCTACATAATATTATTTATAATAATTTCAGATTCCATCATATATAGCCTCTAATACTCCAACACTTTTGTTATACATTGGTCTAGTTCTCTCATTCAACAGACTCAATTTATAAAAGATTTTTATTCTTCTCTTTGAGACAATTTTTTTTTTATCAATAGATACTCTAACCTCTAATGATACTATTCTAATTAAATCCGTTCTAAATAATTGTATTCTTCATATAAATTTTGAATTTAACAACTATTATCGGCTTTACACTTACAACATACACGCCTAATATGTTTGTCATTTTTAATCTTTATTTATTTTAACGTTTAATGATTGAAAAAATAAAAATAATACAGATATTAAACGATTTTCAAGTGGTTTTTTATACAAATAATTATTTAATAAAATATTTAATCATTTTAATTTCTGTAGGTGGTTCTTCGAGCTGTGTTGTTTCACCACGATATAACTATCAGTCTAGATGTCACCGATCGGCTAGTGAATCTCGAGGTAAACACGTATAGACTTCACATATAGACCTCGTAAATATTGTAATAAAGGCTTTCAGTGCTTTAAATTTGTATGTATCTGGTTTAATCTATAAAAATAAAAACTATTGATAAGTGAAATAATTATGTGCAATAAACAATTAAGTAGTAAATTATTATGTATTACATAATATTTAAATATTATATCATAATCGTTCTATTGATTACGAATCAGTGTTCATATATAGGTATTAATTATTTATCATTATTATTTTTATAAATATTTTTTTCTACATTAAATTATATTTTCTTTTTATAAAAGTTTAATTTTAATTAGTTTTTTTTCAAAACTATATTCTATATTTTATTCATTTTACAAATATCTATTATTTTTACAATATCATAAATTTAATACAATTTTATAAATTAAAAATGTTTGGGATGTATTTTTTTAAGATCCTATAATACTTTAATAGATTACATATATATATATATATATATATATATATATATTGTATTTAGTTTATAATCAACTTTAAACAACGTATAATATGACGAAATTGACTATCTTCATTCTCCACATGATTTAAAAATAATAAAAAGACATGAATCGAAAATGTAATTTACTAATTATACATAGTAATAATTATTTATCAATTTACACATACTTGGTTCATGTACAATTTACCTCATTTAAAATTTATATTATTTTTAATTCAATTTTATTTAAAAAATCAATTTAATGATATTTAAATCATTTTTTTATTTAAAATTTGTTAAAAATTAAAAAAAAAATATATAAATAATAATTAAGTAACATTGTTTTTAATATACCTACTTAAAAAATAATTATTGTAATGTTACTCATATAGGTCATTACATAATGCTTATTATGGCCGTAATTGTATAATATATAGTTAGGTGCAGAAATGCAGAATTATTGCAAGTTGCCATTAATTAAATATATTAAATATGCCTAATAATTGTGTAATCAATACAATATTGTATAAATTCATATTATATCGCAAGATTAATAACAGTATGTATAATACTATAATGTATAATGTAGGTACCTATTACCTATATAATTATTACGTCTTATATTTTGCTTGGCACCCTACAATATTTTAATGAACTTTTTTTTTTTTTTACAACAATTTCAGTAAAAAGTTAAAAATAATTTGTGCTAAATAAATGTTAAATATTTATTGATAATGTATCTTCAAGTAGTATGATTTATTTAAAATAATAATGGCCTATATATAGGGTGTAACGGAAAGGTCTGACAAATAAAATAACTGTTATACTAATCAATTTTTTTAAATATTTTTTTTATATAATTTACAAACAGCTGCGTTACTCGTATAATATAAAAAATTTTATTTTTAATTTCAATACTTAAAAATAATTTTTTTTAATTTAATAAAAATATTTTTGGCAAAATTTAAAATGGCCTATTTGCAAATTTGATTTTTAGAACAATTTTGATGTTAAAACTTTTATTTTAAGGAATTTAGTTAGGTTTTATATGATATATGTAATATTCTCATATTTTATATGAGCATTTTTTAACAGCTACTTGATAAAATTTAAATATTTTAAACTCTAAAAACCAGTTTTACAAATTGGTTTTTTGAATTTTTCAAAAAAAATTAATTCAGATTTAAAATTATTTATTTTTAATATTAAAAAAATAATAATAATAACTGTAATATTATATGTATAGCACAAGCTTCTAAATATTATATTAAAAATATTGATTAGAAGAAAAGTTATTTCATTTCATCTGATGTCTTTCTGTTACACCCTGCATAATAGCTACAGGTGAATATTTTACCACTTCATAAAATTAACTATTTAATTCATCTTTACTAAATAATAAAAAAATTAACTGAATTTTTATTTAATATTATATAGGTACTATATTAAATTATTTTCTAAATTATTTTCACTTATTTATCAGTCAAGATATAAATTAAATTATGACCTATATATATTATATATTATTATAATTATTATATAGCTAAGGAATTATATTATTTTTTAATTCACATTATATTATAATGTGTCATACACCGAGGTCTAGCTTTTAAAATTGTAGAATTTTTAAATTTAACTTATGAAAATGTTCATACACTTGATCTGATAAACTCGTTAACTTGTAAAGTACCTAGAAAAGTATACCTTGAAAACCTATATTCTCTATAGTTTCTTTAGTCTTTACTTTATAGATAAATTAGATAAAACTATAAATGTATATTAGTTCTATATTTCGATAAAGGATCAAAAAGGGTTTTTAAGTATGATTTGTATTATATTATTTAATAATCTATATTCTATACAGGCATACAGCATAACTTATTAATTCATTGTATAGTTAGTTAGTTTAGTAAATTCACAACAACAATATATATTGTAATTCGATCGTTTTTTATGCATATTTTGTAATTTTTATTTTTAAGGAAATATTATTATTAATAATGAAAATGTATAAGTAGCTTTTTAAATGCTATTAAATCCTGTTCTTTTTCTCTATTTTTGATTGATGAGTTAAACCTTAAAAATTAAAACATTAGGTAAAATGTAATTCTAATTTCTTTAATAATTTAATATCACAATTGTCGACTCTCACAAAAAATATTCAAATGTATAATTTGCTGCATATGCAACCCCTGTGCGATGATATATCATGATTCACATAAGTACTTTGATGTTTTATTTTTTTTTTAAAGTTAAAAGTAATGTTTAGTATCAGTTGATAGAATTGTATTTTATTTCCTGAATTCTAGCTATAAATATTGACTATTGAAAATTTAGAAAATATATATCTATTACCTACGACCTATCCATATGACTATATAATAATATATTAATATATATATATATTATATAGTCATATAGATAGATACTCAATAATATTACATTTTATTATACATTTAAGATTTTTATCTATACTATCTAATTGTAATCAAATAAAAAATGTTAATTATTTATATGCATGAAAATAAGTATTATCAAATATATATTTTGTAACTGAAATTTTCAGTTTTAAATTTTAACTCATTTGAAAGTGTTAGCTATGATAAATATTTTAATTAATATATTCAATTAATAATTTTTTGTAGTATTATAGAATCATAATTGTTAATTGGGCTGTTAGAAATTATTTATATTTTTGTTGGTGCTTTGTTTGTTAATTTTTTTAAAATGCTTTATTTAATTACTGGTGCTCTTAAGTTTTTGTTTTCATTTTATCCATGAACATGTGATCCAATTTTAATCAAAAGATTTTATTTAATAAATGTTAGTTGTTATACATATTTAAAATGTATTAGTTTTTACACATATTTATGGTATATGTTTAGCATACCTACTTATAATAATTTAAATTATTCAGTAATAATGTGTTAACATTTATTTTCTCTAAATAACATTTATGATAAAATGTTTAAACATAATAATATGGAATAAAAACGCCAATTTTAAACTACCTACTAATATTTATAATATTTTTATTTTACCTTTATATAGTCTATATATATATATATATATATTATACTTAATAGTAAAAATATAATGGATTTTTTTTTTTATGGACATATGGTTTTATGTTACCATTATCTTAAATTGGTTACTTAATAAAGTATGAAGTATATTTAAAATGTAGAAAATAATTTAAAAGTAATCTGTTTATATTTATTTGTTTTAAAATAGCACATATAATTAAATTTTACTCAATAGTTGATATTTTTTAATACAATAGAATAAATGACAAAAATATTAAGTACCTATATTTTGTAATAATTATTTTATGCCTATTTTATAATATTCTCACACAGAATATGGTTTTGCATAGAAAAATATTGTAGGTTTTTCTTTATCTAATTGCCTTGTATTAACGGTTATGAATTATAATAAAAAGAATAATTTGTAAATACAAATGTTGACCAAAATTAATTTTATTGTAATAAACGGTAGAATATAAATTGGTTATAAATTATTGTGATAATATCTGCAAATATTCCTCTTTCTAAGCATATAAATCACATCTTCCACAATTTTCTTTTCAAGTATACCGATCAAACATACCAGCAGAATCAACAATATGAATGAACTTTGGAGATGATTATACAATTATATAAATAATTACAGTTCAATTAAATTTTAGATTCTGAGCGGAGCAATGAATGAATTGATTTTACAATGTGTATTAAATGTGTATTTTTATAATTTTTTTTTTTTTGTGTCTGTTAACACTTTTTAGGACAGTAAAAGTAATTTGATTTTCTTCATCAGCATCTTTTCCCGTAGAAAAGTGAATTTAATTGGTATTTTAGGAATTTAAAGTAAAAAAATTCCAAATTATCTTCAAATGCATCGGGAAAAACAAAAAAAAAAAAAATTAAGGAAAAAAGGGAAAATTTTAGGCAAAGCAAATTTTTAACAAAATTGATTTTGTTTTTGGTGTAACACAAAAATAGTAACAGTAGATACATGGCATTTTCATCAAATATTTATATTACTACTTTCTATCACCATACAATTTTCAATATATTTTGTTTTTTTTTTTAAGCTATTAAATAATGATTTAATAAGCATAAGAAATTTTCTTCATAACTTGTTATAAGTGAAAATTAAAAAAAAATTGAAAGTAAGTTTCTAATAGTTTTTTATATGCGTCTAAAATTAAAATTTCAACAAAATAATTAAAAATCACGAAAATTTGCAGTTTTTTTTTTGATTAGGAAATTCATAAAAAATGTTCTATTTAATTTAAGATTTGAGAAATAAACAAAAGATTTTCTATAAGTTGTTCTACCTTTCTAAAAAAAAAAAATTTACTGAAAAGTCAAACTAGTTATTGATGGTCGTTTGAAATTAGACATTAGATATTCACCTGTAAATTTCCGATTTTTCAGGTATTAATTTACTTATTTTGATGTAATTCAAAAAGGAATAACCGTAGACATTTAAAATGTCCAGCAAATGTTGATTTTATCATTTTCTATACACCAAAAATTGTTAAAAATATTTTGACAATTTTTGAACTAATTGTAGGCTTAAGAAATTTTCAGTTTCTTAAATTTTTTTAAAATAAAAACCATTAATTTCTTAGACCTATAATTAGCTTAAAAATTGTCAAAATATTTTTAATTAAACAAAATATTTTAACTTTTCCAAGTTTTTTGGCGTATAAAATGTTTTTTCTGTAAAGATCGATAAATTTTCGTTGGGTCAAATTTCTCGAAAATGTAATCCAAAGTTCCTTATAAGTTGTTATATTAACAGATCAAAAATATTAAAATTACATAGACAAAATTTTTTTTTATAAACATTTAAACTTCAAATTTTGACCAAAATCCATCATTGAAGAGCAATTGCAAATTATTTTGTAGTTAAAAAATTATAAAATGTTCAGCTTTTATATCTAAAGATTGAAAATTTAAAACAAGATTGTTCGTAAGTAATTAATAGAGTAATCAAAAAATCAAAAAAATATTATTATATGATTGATTTTTATAGACATTTTAAGTTAAAATTTGGACAACATTAGATATTTAAATAAAGATTAACTATTTTAGTAATATCGTTGTAATTTATAAATATTTTTCTTGGGTGTTTGAAACGTTAAAAGTATATTATTATATTTTACACACACAATGGCATTTTCAAATCTAATGTTTTCAGCAAAAATTAATTCAACTTACTGTATTATTAATAGTAAAGTGATTTACTTTAATAATAATAATATCACAAAATATACTTAGTTATATAAGTTGACAGACCGTTTTCGGTCTGGCGCAAATTACAAGCTTAAAATGTAGCGCAAATTATCAAAATTAATCTTTAGATGGGGCACAAAATATTTTATACATTCGTGGCCCATTGTATAATATGGTTATAGGTAAAGGGAAAATATAAAAAAACATTATTCATAGGGACTTGAAGCTTTTCATTACTATGAATGCTATTTTTTACTAAACATAATGAAGTTTTTAAAATATTTAGATTAATTTTATACTATATATATATATATATATATATATATAAATGAACCTATTTACACCATTCAACGGTAATTCGGTATTGACTTTAACTTATATAAGTTAATAAGAACTAATAGGTATTAGCCTAACCTATTAGATATTCTAACCTAACCTGATATTTTATGAAATAATATTATTATTGTAATTGAATATACCTATATATGTTTTTTTTTTTGGCAAGAATTAGTTATACCTTACCTTATTAGTTATAGATAGGGCTGGGATTTGTATGTAAATACATATTTTTACTAAAACATGATAAATTAATTATTGCAAATGATAAATTTGTTTCTTGTGATTTGAAATAAAATAAGACATATTTTATTTTACATATTTTTACATATTTCGTAATAAATACATATTTTTACATAATTTGTAAAATTTCTACTTTTTCTTACATATTTTGTAAATTTTGACAATTTCGGTGGTTTAGTAGTATTACACATTTATACTTCGATAATAGTATTCGTATAATGCATATTGGAAATAAGTATATGAAAGTATCAGTTAAATATTAATAACTTGATTTAAATTTATCTTATCTGTTTCTATTCGATAACCATACCTTAATAATCTTATATTATACTTATGTTCAACAATTATTTGACAAAATATATTTACGAATTTACAACAGTTGAACAGTGTCATTACTTGGGTTTACGTAGTTGCGTGTTGTCTTTACCTTTTAAACTGCAGACTAAAAATAATAAATTAATAATAATGCCTAAAGTAGGTCGATCTATTTCAACTAAAATTTCAAACGTTATCCGTGATTTTCCAAACGAAACTTTTTCGAGTGATAATAATGTACTTTACTGCAATGCATGTGATATATATGTTTCAACTACTCAAAAATTTCAGTTAACTCAACATATTTCAACATCAAAACATAAGTCAAACAAAAAACGATTAGCAAAAAAACAAATATAATTAAAGCAGCAATTTCCTACATCATCTTCAAGTAAATGTAGTTTTAATATAGAATTATATTGTTCAACGATAAAGGCAGATATACCTCATGCTAAATTAAATAATCCACATTTCAAAGAATTTTTAAAAAAAAACATGGGTAAATCTATGCCAGACCGTAGTACTCTTAGACAAAATTGTTTCAACTATTTACGAAGAAAAATTACTTAAAATTCGTGATTTAATTCAAAATGGTCCTATTTGGGTTTCTATTGATGAATCTACTGATATTGAAGGCAAGTATATTGGGAATGTTATTGTAAGTAAACTGAATTTCGAACCTTTTGAGCTAATTCTTTTAACGTGTGAAAATTTAGAAAAATGTAACCATAACATAATAGCAAAATTGTTCAACGATTCAATGAGTTTAATTTGGCCCAATAATATACAACATGAACAAGTTTTACTATTTGTGACAGATGCCGCTCCGTATATGATTAAAGCGGTAAATGCTTTAGAAGTTTTGTATCCAAAAATGATTTACTTAACTTGTTTGGCTCATACCTTACATCGAGTAGCTGAAACTGTCAGATGTAAATATCTCGATGTTGATTTATTAATTTTAACAATTAAACGAATATTTCTTAAAGCTCCAAATAGAATTGAAATATTCAAAAATAACTATCCAAACATCTCGCTTCCTCCAGATCCAATAATAACAAGGTGGGGGATATGGTTACTAGCGGTAAACTATTATTCCAAATATTATGATGAAATTAAAAATATAGTATCTATGTTGGATTCTGAACATGCAGCATCAATTTCCAAATGAAAAGAAATTTTTGAGAGATCTGATATAAAGTCTGCTCTATCATATATTGTGTCTAATTTTAGTTTTTTAGGTGAATCAAAATTAGAAAATACCAAGATTCCGCTGAATAAAAGCTTAAAAATGAGTGATTTATCAATTTCAAAAATTAATGAATTGGAGGGTCCAACAGCTGAATTATTAAAGAATAAAATGAATGCCGTCTTAAATAAAAATTCGGGACTAAAGACCATTAAATGTATAGGAAACATTCTTTGTGGTATTGCAGATGAAGACACGATGGAGCTCAATATTTCACCTAGTGAAATAATAGCCATGAAATATGCACTGATAACATTTTGTTATGTAGAACGCTCTTTCAATAAGTATAAGTCAGTGTTAAGACTAAATCGCCGTTCTTTTAATTTTAAAAATTTAAAACAATATATGGTTTGTCATTGTTTTCCTTTAAATTGATTAAACATTAATTGTATTTTAATTTAACACAATATTTTTGAATTTTGTTTATTAGTTAATTACTTATGTTTTATTTTTAATCATATATCATTATATTTTTTATTACATTATTTTTATTTTATACTACATATTTTGGCCATTTTGATTACATATATATGTACATATTTTTGGTTTTTTATTACATATAAATCCCAGCCCTAGTTATAGATATTACTATAATAGAAAAATAAATTCCTAATACTTAATAGCGATATTATTATATAATAATAAATATCCTTGGAAATATAGGCTAACTGACCACTCAGAAACCTTTTTCATCGTATACAATGATTTATCATTGAATTTAAATATTAATTTAACTCATCCATCATTTACCATTACAGTTCCTACATCCTACTTGTTGACGTTGTAGTGTTGTGCACTCAACAATTTATTAGCTATTATAGTGGTAATATATTATTATATTTTATTATATCGATTATTGAATACAATTATAATACAACTAGCCAAGCCGATAATTATTATTTACATAATACATAATTAATTATTTTATTTTAAACTAAAATATATAATATAAAATTATTTACAATTTGGCAACCTGAGTTATACTCAACCAGTTACTATTCGATCTTTTTTTTTTCTTGCCAAGGTCAATTTTTAATACGTTGCAGTATATCGTTTTTACTCTTTTATTTACAGGCATACGCCATCAAAAACCTGAGACATCAAATTACATCCGTATATTTCATCCAGAAAACGTGTATAGATTTTTTTATATTTTATAACAACACGCATACAAAGTTAATAATCTGCATTATTAAAATATAATAAATTTTCAATAACGAGTATACCTTTACAATTCACAGCCTCAGAATATTAATGCAGAATTGTTTTATTATCTAGTATTATAATAGTTTTATTGTTTTTTTAATATAAAATAAAATAATTAATAATTGTTAATGATAATATATCAGAATTTATAGATTTTTATTGTTTAAGCGTAAATAAACTCAGCCTTAGCAGCTTTCTAGTAAAATAGCGAATCGAAACTAGGTAGGTACTAGCATTGATTAATATTGTCTAGTATTTATAATCAATGGTATTATAGTGAAAGATACCTAAATAACTATAACTATAAATTATAATGTGGTAATGTTACTAGGTATATTATTTTGTTTTTACACAGATAATACCTATCAATTATTAAAATTACGACTTACGCATATTATGTGTCTAAATATCTTTTAACCGACGTACCAGTTGTTTCAACAAAACATATTCGATAAACCATACAAACATTATTTATTTTTATCGCATATATCAATATTAAAAATTATAAATAATAATTATTATGCATACATTATATAGGTACATATAATAATATAAATGTATAGGCTATAGTTTATAGAGTATATACTCGTATTGGATAATACGGATAATGGGTTATCCATTTAACGTCACACACTCATTATTTCAGAAAACACCAACGTTTTTGAAAATATTTCTTTTACATAATTTTATGTCATTACGAAACAACATTTTGGAAAAAAAATTATATTTTTATTATTATTGTTTTCAAGTTTTTTATTCTTTTGTATAACAACTTATATTTTGAATCTTATATTCCGAAGCAAAATATTATTTGGAGTATTTCGATCTAAAAATTAAAATCAAATTTCAGACAAGTAATTTATTAGTTGTACTTATAAGCATTTAAAATTAAGATGAGCAGATTAGTGGACTAACATTTTGCGGGGTATTCGTGTACTACACCATTCCACCAATCTACATTTTAAATACCAACTTATAATTTATAAAATACTAATCCATAGTTGAATTTTTATACATTAAAATACTCCAAAAAATAAAATTTAAAAATAAAAATAAATATTTATGTTTTCATTAAAAGAAATAAACATTTAAAAAATAGTAAAAAAATCTATTTTTTTTGAAAAATGTTGTTTTTAAAGACCTTTACTTATATGAAAAATATTTTCAAAAACATAATAGTTTTTAAAATAATGAATGTCTTACGTTAAATAGATCACCCAGTATAATGATTATCGACTGAAATAGATAATAACTGTTATGCAATAAATATTTTATCAATTGTGTCGTTTTATATTTCCTATAAATACGTTTATATAATTTCAAACCATTGCAAAATGATAGATCTAAACTTGTTAAATATGGAAAACTGTTCAACGGTGATAGCGTTATTTCATGTCTTTATATATAAAATGGCTAATGTGGTAGTTGAGTTTTGCGAATTGATTGTAAATTATATACAAAGTGTTTTTAATTCTGGTCATAAAATATTAAAATATCAGTCAGAGGGGAAATTATTCGTTTCCATTAAAATGAAAAAAGATTTGATTTTCGTTTCTGCTAAATCTTGTTTAATAATAAACTTCGATTATATTCTGGTGTAAGGGTGCCATTCTACCATACTATATGTGACACGTTTTAAAGTGATTTACTATATATATGAATAATATATTTTTTAATTTATTATATTTCATAGCTTTTGGTTTCCAAAAACAAAATCCTTAATATATTATTTATTTATATATGAATCAATTACTATTTACTATAGAATTAATAATATAATTAATTTTATTAAAAAGAAAACTATAGTATTATTGACTTGTATAGGTCAGTTGCTGTTTTCACGTGGCTTTTTGATCCTAAATTCACATATTATAATATTGAATTACCTACAGCGCTACACGTCAAGTCTTGCAACGACACTACAAATATAATATAATCGTCATAATAGATAAATAATAAATACATGTACACGACAATCAATATTTAATGTATTTAATGATGTATTTATTACAAAATGTTGTGTATAAGCGAGTTATAAAAAGTGTTGCATACTAATATTAAATTGTTTTAGCTGTAAAATTATATAATATTATTATATTACTAATAATAATAATATCAGAAGCATAATGCATAAGTATCAAGTACTTTAAAATATTAAAATACAGCTTAGCGGACGGCAGGTTCGAAAAGGCAACAACGAATCGCGATGGCTGACGTGCCGGCGGCCGTTGTTTTCACACGACAGCGTCAACAACAACAACAATAACAATACCGAACGCCGGTGATCAGCCGACGTAAACACGCTCGTGCTCTCACGCACGCGCGGCAGTCACGGTGCGGTGCTCGCGTCGTCGTCGTCGGTCACGATGACGGTCTGGCGGGGTGGGACGAGATGTTATTTTCTAATACGCACTTTACGCATTTGCGCACGCACACGCACCCGCGACGACGACGCGTCCAAATATTGGAACCTCCTTGTTTCCAGCGCTCGCCGGTACCATCAGAACGGAGCGCGGCCGACCTTGACGGCAGCCACTGTTATTGTTTACACCGGGCCGCACAGCTGTGTCCAATCAGAGCGCCCGGTTCGTCAACTGCGCAATTCCGTCTGAAAGCGGCGGTTTTGCTTTTGCGTATCGGCGAACCCCACCGTCGTATCGGCTTTTTTCCCTACCGCACACATCGTTTCCACCGTCCGTTCCGAGCACACTTTCTGTTTGCCATCGTTGATTCCGTACAGTTTTCTTCCCACAAGCACACTAGGCAACCCCCGAGCCTTTGTTCCGACGACAATTTCCCAAGCGTCGTTAGATATTTTGTTTGTGTGTTTTTTTTTTGGATTCTAAAAACGTACACGATTCTCGTCTGTCTGATCCGTCGTAAAGACTTCGCACACGCCTAACCTATCGCCGACCACCTCTTCCCGCCGCTCATACACGCAAAGTACGCGCACGACGTGGTATAACGCCGGTCAGAACACTTGTGCAGACGTTCGAACGGTGTCTAGAACAACCGAATTGCCGACGCCATGGCCGAAGTCGACGACGCCGTCATCGACGTGGTAGCGTCCGAGGTGGTCAACGGCTGTACCATTACCGGTGACAGCGACTATTCAGACAAGGCCGTGGACCCCACATCCGTGGAGATGCGGGTCAAGCGCAAGGCTAAACGACTGGCCAAGTCTCTGTCCCGGGACAGCGGCATCGTCAACGGGCACGGCGGCACGGCCACCGTGGTGCAGCTCAAGAGGCGCTGGAAGAACAACAGAAAGTCCAGAAACGGTTTCACCAAGAGAGGAGAGATCAAAAAGGGTAAACATTCCTTCCACCGGCACGAATATGTTTTTTTTGTGTATATTAATTAAATGTAATTTACACGTCGCGTAGTAATGATACACACACATCACGCGGCCATGTGCTTCTCGGAGACGCGGCGTCAGATCCTCCCCAGACCGTATGAATTGTATGATCCGTTCCGTATGTTTGGATATCGCGTGTGTGTCGCCTCGTCTGCTGTTGGTGGTGTCGGGGACTTGTGATTTTAAACGACCGTTTGGTATAGTTGGAATTTAAAACATTTTTTTTTTTAATATCTGGGGATATACTATATATAGAGTCGCTTAGGTATTACGTTCACTTTGGATAATTAACACGTTCAAATGTGTTGCGTGCACACGCAGGAAACACGACTTTTAAATAGACTTGGACAAAACAATTTATTCAACCAAAGGTACTTTTGCACAAATAGATTTAATATGATTATTATTACACCAAAGACGCGTTACACATTTTAAGAAGTTTGTGAGAAAAACTTATTTCTTTGAAAGTTTGGATTTCAAATATTTAAATATTTATCAAAAAGTACATTTCAAGTGTACCAGTGTGGTTTCTATAGTATTTATTAATTATTTTTTTTCACTCGATTATTATCTGGTTTTTAGAGTCCATAAATAAGAATTAATGACAACTACCTATTATTAACCAAGATTAGTCTATTAACAACAATAAATAATTGATAATTGTATGCAGGCAAATGCACATTTTAAAGTTGTTATTTGTCAGTAGGACAAATTAAAAAAAAAAAATTAGTTGAATGTATTTCAATTTTTTAATCTGTTAATTGAAGGTCTTTACAATCAAATAAATATTTGAATAAATAATAATAATTATCTCAATTTATAGATATAATAAAAGGATAATAAATGGGTATCAAAGTGCATTTAAATAGAGTTATGACGTACATTTTACTAGTTTTTAATTTTTAAAACATAATATTTTGGTCAGTTATAAAGTAGGTAAATTACCTAGTTGTTTAATTAATGATAACATTTTATTAAGACATACATATTATATTATATTTTAGGATCCAAGATGATAAATATTTGCAATGATGGAACATTGCCGGATATATTTTTTTTATTTATTTTTTTTTTAGTTTTATATATTAATACAGAGATTAATACTTTCTACGAAAAAAGTTTAAAAATGTTTCTCTATAAAACAATGATTTTTTACATTTGTATCTTAGATAAAAGTTACCTTATGGTAATTTCTATTTAGAGTGAGATATGCTATGAACACTGAATGAAGTTAGGTCGATACTGTATACATAATAAGAGAACAATTTTTTTTTAATTTACAACTAGATTAAAATGAAAACAAAGAGGTAATATTATTATTCAGTCAAACTTGGTTAACTTACTCAGAATCATTGATATCTTGTGGAAATTTCTCACTGCCCCAAGAATTTCCTATTTAATGAATCCTATTTCTTCAATTCAAATTGTTGGATAACTTGAATTTTTGGCATTCCTTCAACTTTGAGCTAACCAAGTCTGACTGTAATACATTTCATTATAATTTATGGTTGTAATACTTGACATGTCAGGATTTCAACATACATTTTATATTAAACATTTTTTTTTTTTTTTTTTTTTATTTGTTTTATTAGGTGGTGCTGGTGGAAAAGGTGTTTGGGGAAAGTTAGGTGAAGAGAGTGATATGGATGCCGCTATTGATATGAAGGATCCTAATTATGATAGTGATTTGTTAGATGATGACAATATTGTGCTACGAGAAATCACCCCAGAATCATCTGATGAAGAACTCAAAGTAATTGTTACACACATTTTCATACCACTCAAAACAAAATATTTTAATTTAAAAAACGTTATTGACAAAAATAAACTAATTTATTTTTTATAAGTTTAATGAACGATGCTAGTTGCAAAAAAAGAATCATTCTAAATGGGCTGTACACAATGTCTTATATTATAATATATTTTTTTTTCAGAATTCTATTACATTTAATATTCTTGAGTATTATGAACACGGTGATACTGATGAAGCAGCAATGGCACTAAGCGAGTTAAACATAGTTAGCAAATGGCATTTGGTTAGTGTTATATTTTTCAATAATAAAGAAATATGCTTATAAATCTTTATATTTTTCTAGATAACTCAAGTTGCTGTTGAAGTAGCTCTAGAGCATAAACCATCACAGAGGGAGATGACATCCATTTTGTTGTCTGATTTATATGGGCGTTTAATCAAGCAAAAGGAAATAGCCCAAGGATTTGATGTTATATTGGCTAATCTTCCTGATCTCATTCTTGATACTCCTGATGCTACTTTGGTTGTTGGATGTTTCTTAGCTAGAACCATTGCAGATGACTGTCTACCACCAAAGATTATAGACTTCTTCAAAGAGAAAAACTACAGTGATTTAGCAAAGTAAGTAAAAATGGTATAACCAATTATATGACATAAATTATTTAACTTACGTTGTTTTATTATTTTCAGTCTAGCATTGATCAAGGCCCACAACTTGTTGAATATAAAACATGGACTGGCCAGACTTGATAATGTTTGGGGTGTTGGTGGTAGCCTGAGGCCAGTGCAGTATCTTGTGAGACAGATGAATATGCTTTTGGATGAATATTTATGTTCCGGTGATTTGCAAGAGGCCATCAGATGTATTTTGGAATTGGAAGTACCACATTTTCATCATGAACTTGTTTATGAGGTTTGCATTTTGTAATATTTGTTTGCATACTAATATTTTAAGTTCACTTGTAGTGCATTATAATTAACTTAGTGATCAATATTTTGTCCAAATTTTAATTCCAGGCTGTTATTGATGTTATTGAAGCTATGAATACTCATACTGAAATCTCTATGTGCAAATTACTTAAAGCATTGTATGATGCTATTATTATAACTCCTGAAATGATGAATAAAGTATGATAAAACAACTTAAAATATTAGTTTAAAACATATTTAATTTATAATTTTTTTAGGGTTTTGATAGAGTATTTGATGTTCTTGATGATATATCTATTGATGTTCCATTAGCATCTGCTGTCCTAGAACGTTTTTTGGATAAGTGCGTCAATGCTGGATTTTTGCAAAGAGATGTGTTGCATAAAATGCCAACAAGGTACTTTATTATTATTAATTAATTATTTGAATATTATATTACATTTATAATTACTTTATTACAATTATTGTAATACATAATTTTGTTTTTAGAGCATCTCGTAAACGATACGTATCTGAAGGTGATGGAGGTCGCCTAAAAGAAGCATAAAAACTAAAAAAAAAAAAACCATTAACAGACCTATACTCCTCTTATCCTCTACCTCTAGAGTACAGTATTTTTTTTCTCAACTTTTGATTTGATTTAATTTTTATTTTTTGTCATTGTCAATATTTAATAATATGTTAAATTATAAAATATAATTATTTTATTTCAATTTAAATTTACCTTAGAATTTAACACTTATTTACATATTCCATCGCTATTTTTAGGCATACAAGTAAAAATGTGTTATGGATTTGTTAACAAGTTAATCACTTAGCTGTACTATTACTACTATTATTATTATTATCATTATGCCAGCTAAGTTGTTGCTTCTTATTAAAAATATATATATATATTATTAATTTAAATTAATTTATCATGAGTTTAGGATTATTAAATCAGCAATATTAGTTTCACAATAACAAGTGTAATATGAATAATTAATTTATTATAATATTATATATCTATGTTTGACATAATAGTAAATACTGTACTCATTAGCATTGTGTGGTCGAATGAATTAGGTAAGGAGTTCTTATACAAATTTAGGGTAACATTTAAAAAAAACTATTGCTTGATTAAAACATTTTATTTTATTTTTTATTATATAATTCATTGGCCTATTATGATATAGTTTATACAGGTAATTTTTTTCCACTACTTTTTTGTGTAAATTTATTGACATTCTTAATTTATGTAATGTGTTACAATGAGTGTATTTTCTAAACTAGAAAAACCATTTTCTAAAATATTTGTAATGAAATATTGTATTCTACTTAGTACAAAATTATATAATATAGATATTATGTATCATTCTTAAGCAATATTTTTTAGTATTATAATACAAATAATACATTATTCCTAGCGACCCTTATGTGTCAAAAAAAAAAAAAAATTACTGTATTTAACATTGGAATAATATTATCTATACTCTATTCAAGTTAAATTCATATTCTACGGCACCCAGTGTTTGTCACCTCCTCATGAATCTCCTATACAACCCTGCATACAAGTTGGCTGTTAAGTATGATTCTTAACTTGAATGGAGCATATATGAAGACGTATTATAGATACTCCCTAAATGCTGAATTTGTGTGTTCAAATTTACAAAATTAGTACATTTATAAAAAATATTGTATATTTAATATTTATATTATATTGATAATATAATTTACTTTTTATACTTTGCTATTGAAACAAACAAAAAAAATATGTTATTTATATTATCAGTTTATCAATTAAATATAGGTTAGTGGTTTTTCTTGAAACAATTTTTATAAATTATGGAAATTTTTTTTAACCCATTTGTTACATTAAAACATTTACTACAATTATTTTTTTGAAATGAGAAAGTATTAACAGTTTTGTAATCTATATTGTACCTCTTGCTCAGCATAGCTGAATATTTTAATACTTGTTTTTCCTATTTTAGAATAAAGAAAAACTTTAACCAAAATAAAAGTTGATACTTACTTACCCAAGTCAAAAGTGAAAAAGTCCATATTTCTTATAATAAATGTTTATAAAATGGTAATTTATATTTAGTAGATCCATTTAAAACATATATTATGTTTTAAATCATACTTTTACAATATATTATCTTCTTAAATAAATAACTTGCCCTTGAGTTACTCAAAATATATTAGTGTGAAAACTAAAATCTAAATATGATCTATTTATCTATAACTATTACATAATGCACATATTACTATATTTGAAAATAAACAATTTAAATAACAAGGTGTTGAACACATTACATATCTAAAAAAGTAAGAATATTATAGTTTGTTTACTTATTATAGCATATTATATAATAGCATTATATTTAAAAAGTTTTATCAATAATGCCAAACTTGTCACTCAAAACGTAAACGCATATTAATTATGTGTTTGAATAAAATTGGCAATTGTTCTAAACAGTTAATTTATAAAAAGTAAATGTATTCATTGTAAATATAAGGCTGAACTACTAACACAAGGAAAATTTTCATAAAATTTAAAAATCACAGAAGTTGAATTCCAGATTTTTAAAAAACGTTCACTCTTAAATAGGATCATAAACTGATAAAACAAGGATAATTACTAATTTAGCATAATCAAATGTACAAATATTTTCAAACCAATCTATATAGTTAATATGTAAAACGCAATCTGTGTACAGTACTGAGATTGTAGTATATACTCTTATAGACTCAAAAGCATCTGATTTTGATGAAAATGTCAAAAAAATTGGCCTTAATTTGGAGATTCCAGAAAGGGTTGGGTTTTAGAAAGTAGTTTGAACTAAGTCCAAAAATGGCTGTGAACAAAACTTAAAAATAAATATTTTTGTTGATTATGTTCCATATAAACCTATATATTGACCATGAATTAAGATATTCAGATATAACAAAGGTGCAACTAACCTAAATTTTAGAGGGTGCTAAAATTATGTTTACCTATCTCATTAACCCGTGTGCTTACAAAATTAATAATTGTCTTGTTATGATATTATAATATTTTACAAGTTACAACTATAATTGTATGAATGTATAATTCAAATTAATTTAAAAACTATTTTGTTTTTGTTCTGTACTTATCTAACACCGATTCTATTTTTATGTTGTTTGTAAACATCCCTTTAAATATTTAAAATAGACCTCAACCAATTATTAATTTGTTGCAAACTTGGAAAACTGCGTTTTCATGTTAGAAAACTTTTTGGAATTGTAACTGAAATTTGAATTAACTTGTTTCAGTTTGGAAAATCCTCTTTTTTTTTAAAAAAAAAACACTTTTATAAAATTAAGAAACTGCTGTTTTCTCACATTATTTTTGATGTTTTATCTTTTATAACGGGGGGTAGGACAGTATACTTGTATACTTGTCTATGGGGCAAGAGGTGCTGAAGCCCCAAGCACCCCCTAGTTACGCCTATGGATATAAAGTAAATACAAAACCCATTTATAATATGATTGTCGAAAAAATTTATTTTCATGTCACCATTAAAAAATATTACTATAGGACTTTCGGTATCATTACAGCGCCATCTCTTGGATAGTAATTGAGTTATTGATAAATCTGTTTCGTCGGTTCATACAGCTTCGTTTTTATAATCTGTATATTATACTATTGTAATTAACTGAAAAATAAAAATAATTGTTTTTCAAGTTATTACAGTTTAGACAGTGCTCGACTTTTGGGGGGACGCAAGGGGACGGAGTCCCCTAACTAATTTTTCAGAAATTTTAGCGTACCCCTACTTTTATTTTTAAGGCTTAGTAACGTTTAATAAGTGATGGGGACGCTCTTTTTTTATAGCTAACAGAGTCCCCCTATTTTAATTTTGCCAAGTCGAGCACTGAGTTTAGATCTATATGTTACAATAGTAACAAGTGCAGTATTTTTGTAATAATTGTTCCTTTTTTTTTTGTGAAAAATCCGGCTAATTTTACACCGGCGACCGGCTTACAGCTAGTTTAATGTAATTTCAAATATTTTGCATCTATATAATACGTTCGTGTAAACTTTTGGTTGACATAATAACATATCAATTGTAAGGCATATAAAATGATAAATATTTAGCTCACCTGAAAGTCACAAAGTATAAACGCATTGTGTAATAATGCAATATTATGACGATGTTTATTGACAAAATTTATACAATTTTGCAAAACACCACATTTGGCGAACTCCTGGTCTATTGAGTATGCGGTTGTCAAAAACTTCAAACACTGTTCGCTCTTTTTATACCAGTACGACTGTAAACATATTTGATGATTTGAATGACAATAGTAAATCGCTCATTATTTATTAAGGACTTACCCAAAGACAAATATAATTTAGTCGTGAAACAATCGCCTGTACGAATAATGAACGCAGTGCATCGTCGATAATTCCATCGTTTCATACAAGGCATTTACAGTTTGTTTTTGATTGAAAATAATATTTTATATTTTTAGACAAAATATTCTATACGTCTGTCAACCTACTATACTACAATATCTAATAAGAGAATGGACATTTTAATTCAGGTTTTCGATTATAGAATACGCCGTACAGTTATAATAGAAGTATTCATAAAAATAAAAATATATTAATAGTAATAATAATAAAAATATAATATACATACGATTTGTCCTGTTTATTTATAAAAAGCAATGAGTATTATTATTTATTGATGATGATTATTGTAACATGTAATAGCTTTTTTAGTGGCAGCTAACTGTCAAAGCATACGTTAGATTCCAAAAAAAAAGCGTTAACCTTGTTACATAATAAGTATAAAAAAACATAGATGAATACTGTTCCACAATTAATTACTGAAAAACGTTAAAAATTATAACGTAAAAATAACCATCACGATGTGTTTATTGAAAAATACTAATGGCTCAAATGCCCACGACGAATATTACTTTTCCATATCGCTAAGGAAATGAATCCATCCTGTACGATAAATAAAAACTGATTAATGACTTCGAAAAAAAAAATGAAATCTGTCATGACTCAGATTATTCTATTTTTTCCCCTAAAAAGCGATGTAGAATATATTATAATATAATATGACAGTATATATTATTATGTATACGTATAATCTAAAATGTGTAATTTATTATTCAGCTAATGAGTGGAATTTATACGACATAATGATATATGTATTATATTCGTTCGATAGTGATATAAAATGTCGAAAATAATAGATAGTATATTATAAATTATAAAATACGTGGACACGTGACAATTCATTTAACATGTCATTTATTATTTCGAAAAGTATAAATTTTTGATATTTTTTTTACTAAATTTTGAAGAAAAAAAAATTGATTTTTAAAATTATAAATATTTTATTTTTTTGTTTAACGCCTTTTTAATTTCATATTCCAAACCAAGAGTATTTTTCAGAGAATTTCGATGTTTGGAATTTGCATTAAATTAAAAGTACTTACTTGTACAGTTGTACTTACACTCTTCAGAGTTAAGTCCTATTTTGATATATAGATGAGACATAGTTATACAATATAAGCATGATATATGGCCAATATTTAGCTATATTATATGTAGTTATGTAATTGGATAGTTAGATCTTGGATACTTATTAACTTTAATGCAGTAATAAAATAAATAAATAATTAACCCTTCAATAAAGACACTTTAAAATAAGGCACCTACCAAAGACTAACGACTATAAGAGAGATAAAAACTATAAATGTATAATGAGAACGACACGGTTTATATTGAATCGAATCTAATGTAATTGATTTCGATCATTTTATTGTATATATTTAGCTTATAAAAGTAATATAGATAACCATATAAATGTAACAGACATTACTTTTCATGTATAGATGAATCACTGAGTAGGGAGTAGGTACTTGATATTTTTTTCGATTATTAAGTAGGTATATTAAATGTGTAAGATCGAATTGCACCTATTTTAATTGTATTATTTCATTAGGTTTTAAAAATTACAGTTGAAATGGCATTCATACTGTATTATTTTTTTGTTGTGTGCAAAAAGTTATGACATGATAATTGACAAACGGTTGTCGAAGGTGACCATTTTTAAAACATCGACAAACAGAACTAAAATATTAAATAATTTTAGTCGTAATAGTATTCGATAAATTATATAAAAGTGTAAAACCTTAGTGATTGAAAATATTCTTTTTAGTTTTTACCAATGCATTAGTTTCAGGGATAGCCATAGGGTACTGAGTTGTCTATAGCAATCGAATATATTTTGTGGAAATTCTTGTAATTATTTTCCGTTGTCTTGAAATTCAAATACTTTGGAACCGATATTCCAATCTGTATTTCATATTTTTATCCTTCATCGTGTTTACCTCTAAAATAATATTAGTTGATCACTATTTGTGACTATTTAAGTAATGATCATTGGCCACTTTGATTTAGGTAAGGACAGCTAAAGAATGTAATATGACTATCCACTAATTCCTATTAAATGGAATTAAAATTATTTTCAAACTTTTTTCTGCCTAATGCTAACAATTATACAATATATATATATATATATTTAATTAAACTTATCAAGGTACAAAATTTAATATTTACAATGGGCAATGTGCAGTTATACTAGAAATTCGCTAGGCTAAACTGGTTTAAAATTATCCCATATTATCACTCACCGGGATAATGATCTATGTCAATGATATGGTTAAACCATGAAGGTGAGTTTTTTTTTCACACAAGTTGGCGAATTTCTAGATGATGTGCTGGACTTACGACTAGATATTTATGAAAAAAAAAACGGCCAATGATGACACTTTAAAAATTGATCTGCCCAGATAGGTATTCCACAGAAACTAGAAACTCATAATTACACTTATCGACACTATATTTCGGAATTTTAAAAATGTTGTTTTAATTTCATAGGACGAGGTTATGACGAGCAAAGGCGATGTGTACGGGCTTTAACGAACGATTTGTGTTAATATTTACACGCATTGTTATGTTTCAACTTCCAATCATAGACCTCGCTACTCGGTTTTTCATTTGAAAAATTACCTATATAATCCACACATTACAGAACGTAAACATTTTCAATCAAAATAATTCTAGATGAATTGTAAGAAGAATATATGCATCTTCATAAAAATCCTAGTCCTCAGTTAAGTTTATACAATCACCAGCGATCTCTATATTAAGTATCCGAATTGAATCTTTACAGCATTTTTCTATGGTTTTCGGTAACAGCAGCGAGATCTATCGGCGCGTACTGTTATACCGTCAGCACTCGGCAGTTCGTCAGTGGGGCTCCTAACAAACGACGGTAGATGGCTCTGGCGCAGCACGTCTACTGCGACACGACAACGGGCCGCGGAGCGTCCTCGTTTTCCGGACGAGTGAAACGTTTTCCCGGCAACGAGTCCACTCCGGAAAAACAGTGGACGCGATACCACCCGTGACCTGTCGCTCCGGTCGACTGCACGCCGCACCGCAACCAGATAAATCGGTGATCCAAAGTTACGGCCTGCTATTTTTTACCGGACTGCGCACCGCATAAGTACCGGCCGAGTACGTCGAGAAATCCAAGATCATACTTCACAGGATCATTTCTGTAGTATGCATCGTCCCCTCCAGGTGCAAACCTGGAGTCGTCGTCGACCACGATGATGAGACGTGGTCCATGTGCCGGAGCGTGAGGCGGCTGGTAGTCTACCGCTTGACGCGGTCGGGACTATTCAGCGACGATGATCGCAACTAACTCACGAGTTAGGGGGTACGTGGACAGTCTGAGTGGTCTACTTTTATCAAATCTATGTTCCTCTCGCCAGTAGTATAGTGTCTTTGTGTAGTAGTCTCCCAAGTGTCGAGTGAGCGGTCGGCACTTTATTATTAACACGTTCAATGCCCAATGCTTATTTGTTGTTCTGATGCCGCGTCGCCGCTACGAATTTATGATCGGTCGTCAAAATCGGCCACCGGCGCTCTGCTTCATTATTAATTTTAATAAATATGATATACATTCGACTATACAAAGACATTGAATAAAACTTCCCTAATCGAACATACGTCATATTTAAATTAATATAGACTCATAAATTGAATGGATATAAAAATTTTTATTTTTAGATTTCAATGAAATATGACATAATTTAGTATATTCAGAATGCGAAGAAAGAATCCAATGAACAATAATTTTACTATTTTTCAACACTCTTTCGTATTTATTTTGTTAATTTCAATGTGCTATATACAACATGGCGTACACATACATGTATACCTAATATAATTTTAGACGTAGAACATATACAAATATTTTATAATTTATAAATAATATTTATTAAACGATAATATGCATTATATATATATTAGAATTATACTAATAGTAATAAAAGCCACTCGGTCTCTACATTCCATGAAAAATTGAATTTTATAAATAATATCTTTAATTAAAGATGTCAAATAATATTTATTACTTAATTAGACGACGATATGCAATATAATGTGTTAGTATTATTAGTATTATGCCAATAGTAATAAAATGAGCTACATCTCTACATTCCGGGAAAAGTTAAAGTAACAAATGTATTTATAGATCAAATATAAAATCAAATACACCATTCGATTAGTAATGTAATCACAAATGGCCAGAAGAAAAATTCAATACAATCAAACTCCAGCAAAAGTTATGAGACACTAATAAAAAGTCAATAACTAATTTGTCGACAACGGCGTCCGGAGCAATGCATTTTTTGTCGACTATATGTCGACCGTGGCATTGAACGTGTTAATCAATGTGTTTTGCTATATCTAAACCCCCCCCCTATCTATTAAATAATAGTCTAGTTAAGTTTGTAAGTAGTTAAAACTTTTTCAATAGTAAAAAATATTGAAATGATTTTGAATAATGTTTGTCCGACGTTAAATATGTCGATAACATGTTTATTACATCTACATCAATAATGCAGCTTGTTTGATTCCTAATGTTGATAAATTTAATATTATATAGGTTTCGAGTATTTTAGTAATGTATACATGGTCGAACACTGAGAAGAACTATTTTACTTATTTTGTCATAGTTTATAAATATTATTCGTAAGTCCTTTGAAACTTGTAACGTATATTATTATATTTTATACACGCTAGTGATATTTTCGCCAAAATTTAATTCAACCCTTGATTATAGAATAAACAAAAATTATTCTATAATCAATGATTCAACCTATCGTGTTACTTATAGTTTAATAAATTGCTTTTATTATAAAAGTATTTACTATTTAATAGCATAATATTTCTTTGAAATATTGACAAACCGTCTTCGATCAAAATCGTTTTTCGTATGTTGCAACGACTTATCAAATATCATTGAATTCAAATTTAAGTTTTAACACATACGATATAGTGAATTACTCAATGCCGAGGTACACTCGACACCTACAACTATATAGCAGAACTTTTACCTACTTTTCACCTTTTTTGATATTTTAAATAATTTCCGTTTGTTATAACTATTTACTATTTAATTTTTACTTCATAAATATTTTACACTTTCTATACTCAAGTCAAACTTAATTAATAATATCTTTAATGGAAAATATTTTACACTAAATATTTATATTTTTAAAACATATGATTATTACATTTTTATTTTTAAGTGCATATATTTCAATGCAATCAATTTACTGTTATACTTTTAAGTATATGTGTAAGATGTTTGTGTGTCAATGCGCTCAAAAAAAAAAAAAAACTTGTAATCGTATGATTTAAACAAAATGCAATAATTTATTTCATAGCATGACGATGTTTTTAGTTTTACTAGAAGGAAGTTTAACTTTTACGTTTTTTTTTTTTCTTTAAATTTTGTTTATTTTGTTCATTTTATTTTTTTTTCAAAGTTGTGTGCCTAAACTTCAGCAGTGTTTCAATTGAAATTTCAAATCGAATTAAGCTTATAATATATATTTAATTGTTAAAACTATTTCCCTAACCTCGAGCTTTTTTGACTCAATGCCAGCAGTCAGCACTAGTTAACTTTTTATAAATGCACATGTATTGTTGTATACAATAGCCTGCAAATACGCACGGAAAATCTGTATAATTTGGTAGTTAGTATTATATAATTAGTAATAACGAGTATGAAATAACTGTTTAGTTAATAATTACAATGTGATGGTATAATAGATACATAGGTATCAGCATTGGACCATTATACAGACTTAACATGGTTACATGTGGAGTTACAAAGCACTAAAAATACTGGCCTTGATGAATACCTAAAGAGAAAAGACATAATATAATATTTTGTAGTACGTGATGAACGTTCAATACATTATTTGATTCGTGTTTTTTTTGTCTTAGGTACCTATATTCACCGCATTTATTTATTTTTAACTGCATGAAAAACTTATACTGCTAAATTAATTAAGATGCTACCATTTATCATATACTCAATTAGTGTTAAAGACATCTTCTGCGGCTCTCCTCTAATAGTATAATACAATAATATTTTAAAAACGTATAAACCATAGTTAACACTTAAGTAGGTTGTTATTTTATTTATTTCCCATAATGAAGTAGCATTAGTATAAAAAAAAATCTATAGATTTTTTTCTATTTTGGTTTTACTTTCTCTGGTTGAATATAGACGTTGAACTTTAATGCCCTCGGAAACTTCCCGGCTTTCTAATTTGGGCACGGCACGACCCTCAAAAATAAATAAATTGGTGACCCCCTATACACTTGATAATCAGCGTGTATTTTATTTATTATTTTGTATATACGTATAACTTTCTTATAGTTAGAAAAACAAATTATTTAAGGATTTTAGTTTCAGATTCATAGATTTAACTGATGGATATAAACTAACCATTTAAAATAAAATATTAGAAACAAAATTAGAAAAACTTATTAATTTTTTTACTGTGGGTAGGTTGGTATTTAGAAATACAAAATGGAAAGGAGGGCTATATTTTTTTCCAGAAAAAATAAAACTATAATTTTAGTACATAATACCTAGATTATAGATAACATTTGATAACAATATTGACAATTTTATTCATATTTTTAATTTATGGATTTTAAGACGTATGAACTATTTATTATTTAAATAAATACATACATAATGTCTACATAACGCCTGATTTTGGTTTTATAATTTTTTGATAAAGAATCTAAACACAAGAGTTCTAATGGACATAGGCACTTGAAGTAATTTCATAAAATTAATAAATTTTGAGAAAAAAAATTACTGGTATTGTGTTTTTTTAATTATAAAAATAATCATTAGAATATCACTTCAATAAATAAACATTCAAGTATATGTTACATTATCACGCTTATAGATATAAATGCCAATTAATACCGTAGGCATGTCTAATGAGTTTTCTCACCAGAAAAACACGGCTATAAATAAAAATTAACAAAAGAATATTAAAAGTGTAAACTTTAGGGTCAGTTGTACCGTTGTCGGTTAAACAATGATTAAGATTTAATCTATGATTAAGGCTGGTGGGTCGTTGTACAGTGCTGGTTAACTATTTAATCACTGATTAAATAGTGGTCAAGATAAACGGCCGACCAAGGTCGGTTAAACACCGATTACTTAATTTTACGTTATCAAATTCATTGTTATCAATTTTCGTTTTCAAAATGAATCTTTGTTTTTTTTAAATAAAAAGTAATTAAAATTTAAACTTATAAAATTCAAAATTTCCTTATACGAAATAATTCAATTATTAATGAATAATGATGTATTACGACTTTGACGATAATTTCTTAATTGATGATTCTGACTTTGAGGATGAGGAATTTTGTTGCTCCATAATA
>JACXSJ010002756.1:0-37415 GCA_014851325.1 Pentalonia nigronervosa
TTTTTTTTTTTACACGAAGTCAATAAATATATTATATTTTTACTAATTTTTATCGTTATAATTGTTTACGTTTTTAAATAGCAGCACATATTTTTGATTTCATATTCTGAAACACAGCATTTTTTTGAAAAATGTAATTATAAACGATCAGTCAATTTTAGTTATAAATCAGAAAGTATTTAAAGTTTTGATCAGCGGTGTGGAGTGGCACACGGGTAGGTATCTCGTATTGTGTTGGATCACTACTACGCGCTCATCTAAACTTTAAATAGTATTATTTCCAATTAACTATTTATTCAAAATTCAAATTTTATATATTATTGAAATTGTTAGAAAAATATTCTGATAAAGAATATATGAAATATGAAAAATGTATAATATCATTAAAAAAAAAGTAAAAATTGAAAAATTATAACGATACGAATATAATTGTTTTTAAACGCGTTGTTTATACTTTATCAATATAATATAATGGCTTTAAATCACGTCAAAAAACATTTCCAAAAAATGTTAATATCTACTTTTCAATAAAACGAGTGTTCATTTACTAAGAATTTTTGAGAATCGCTTTGTACGATACCGTGACGTGTTCTTCTTGCACTTATTATTACAATAATAATATAATGGTATATAATGCACCTGCAATAATAAACACAGTGCATACAGGTGTGCGTGGTTATAATTTCTGAAACTTTTTTGCTTTCCCCTCCCCTCCCCCGCGAATTTCCGAGCTCGAAACTTTTACGGTGGAAAAATATTAAAACAAACTATTGTGCGACACGTCAGCGTGCAGGTTTTATTGTTTTCGATTGTTCGGGACTCGACGTGTGCGTAATGCGCACTATAATATTATGTGCACACGTCATAATACTATATAATAGGCGTGCGCGTGGTTTAACCGTTATTATTATGTTTTTTTTATATCATTCAGAGAGTAAAAACGCAAAAGACGATTTTTCACTAAACCGTACACGCCGCGAGTTCGCAATAATGTGATGCCATGGCTCCAAACCGCCGCGAGTTCGCAATAATGTGATGCCATGGCTCCAAACCGCCGCGGTACATATTATAATAGATATTTCATCATATTATTCATACGAGGTGATTTTTTAAGCATGCTTGCCCCGTTTTTGTGTTTAAATTATGCTTGTATTCAAATTCTGATTTTTGGAATTTCCAAACACACTCAAAGACCATCATATCTTTGAGTCCTCGAGATTTTTTGTACCATTTGAGAATGATCGTGTGACAACACAAACTTCTGTTTTTCAAATAGGAACCCCTCTTTTTTTACTTTAAATTATTATTTGGCAGATATTCTTTTGAGAATTTCGATGTATTCAAATTGAAATTCAAACGAGTAGCTTTTGTATTACTTAAATGTGTGTACAAAGGATAATAATTCTATCGTAATAGGTTAGGTATATATGGGGCTTAGTTGATCTTTAAAATGATGGTTGTTACTTCTATCGCTTTATCAATATAAATAATTTGTAAAAACGGTCCTACAGTAATATAAATACTACATCGAATATTATAGTTGATATTTTTGTAAAACCATTTTTAATGACTATTATCCTTGGTATAAACGTTTTAATAACACAGAATCTATTCATTAGTATTTTTATTTATAAAAACATAAAATAAACATTTTCAAAAAAATTTTCAGTCAAAAACAGGGGTTCTCGTTTGAAAAACAGAAGTTTGTATCACCACAGGACACTACTTGCACAGAAATATCGGAAAATTTTTAAAAATGCGTGATCTGTAGGTATATTAAAAAATTCTAAAAATCAGAATTTGAATAAAATATATTGTACTGTTAAAGAGAAAAACAAAGATGAGCATGCTAAAAAATCACCCTGTGTATACTTGGCATCTTTATTATATATTATAATGTGACTGGAGTATATAACATCGAACCAAACGATTTCACGTACAAGACGCTTCGTTCAATATGAATGTATTTGTGTGTTTGTATGTGTGCGGGTATAAGTGTGTGTGCGTATACACATACACTCGACAACGATGTAAAATATGAGATTCAATATGTTTCACTCACCGTAAACCGCCTACACCAGACCGACAGCCATTTGATGTCTTTGATGCGTTTTCCGCCCGGCAACCGCAATATGATGTTTGAATTGTTGTGCGTCTGTAGCGGGGGCGGTTCCCTGTGAAACAATAACAACACTCTGATATATAATATATTATAATATACGTTTTTATATTATTATCGGGATATATAGGGAGGAGGGTATATTTATAAGGGCTCGATTTTTTAGGTACTAAACATTTGGGTCCCAAACAAATATCGATAAGTAAGCTATTCCGGTATTTATGGCACGATTATTATAAGTACCTGCAGTCATTCAAAAGTCATATCTCGTATAATTAGTCACATAATTATAATAGTTTAACCTTCAACGGTTATCGTTATAGTAAATTTATCTATTATACCATTGCACTACGAAGAAAAATGCTGTTGTTTAACACTTAGTGACGGATATAATGTGCTTTGTTGACGAACGAATCAAAAAAAGAAATATTAACTATTATACATAATAAAAAATTATAAACTATATATAATATATAATCATACATAATATAAGTATCCACATAAGAATATGAATTTATTTCGAGTCATTAAAACGAATTAAAAGGGATAATTAAAAAGTTGAAAATGATTTAATTGGAAATCCTTAATAAATAAGAGTTTAAACAGTTTTCAATTTATTACTGTTATTGGCTAAAAATGTTTTCAAAGTATTAAATTTTTTTATAAATATATTATAATAAAGCGAATGCAATAGATACTCTACAAACGTAATATTTTCCATAAAAACTTAGAAAATAATATTGTGTACGCATAGGCATTATTATTAAATTATATATAATAATACGTGTACAGTGTATAAATATTTATCCAAGGCGAAAAAAACCACATCATATTGAATATTTTGTACGGAAAATAGGTGGTATACATAAGACGTGAGCCGACATTATTGTTTGCATAACCGATTCTAATATGATAAAACAAAGTGTATTGTATTATTTCCTATGTATAGACAAAGTCGGCGTATTTGAAAACAAAAGGTTATGTTCTAGGAAATGCAATTTTTTTTAAACTTAAAATTTATTTCTAGTCGAATAATTGCGCAATTGTGTTTTTAAAAATGCACGATGGTTGAAAACATATAACCGCTCTCATCTTAACTCTATGTAACATATTCACACGACTACGAATTTTTGTCGTACACAACCGTCAGTCGTCAAATAAATAATATGTCATTCACAAGTAACATATTATTTTGTTTTTTGAACATATAATATGCCATCATACGATATTCACGAAGGCGAATTTTAGTACTTGTCACACCTATTGTGGGTAGAGAGATGAACATTTTTTTTTTATGGCCTGAGAAGAAGAAAAATTGGTATACATTATAATTTGTATATTTCTAAGATAAATTGTTTCCCTTATCAGATACAGGAAAAACAAAACCACTGCAGTGGTGTAGCAAAATTGCCTGTATATGCCGCCGTGTTTTCATAATTATTTTAATAGTGAAATACATTCAAAATAACCCTAATAAATATGGCATCATATTAATTTGAAATCAGAAAATAATAAATAAATGAAAGTTTAGATTGAAAGATATTATAGAGGTGCAGAATTAGTTTTATTAAATCTAAATGTTTAATTTTAACCAGTAAACACTTTGAACAGTTAAAATTTCGTACAAAATATATAATATTATCTAATGTAAGAAAACATCGATATTCTGATGACGAGTTTTCAGCACATTTTTTTTTTTTTTTTGTGAGATGGCTACCTCCCAACTGAATTCATACATTTTATTTTTATTAGCAAAACAAACGCGAGTAAAGTGATTTTTTCACCGCGAAAAACACTTACCTATGTAAAACAGTCGGTAGGTATACACACCACGAACGTAAGACACGTTCAAGCAATCGCTCTACATACATTACGCGCACATAGGTACCACTTATTCGGGTAACCGAATAAAATTATAATAATAATATATATATTCGCGTATTGAGCTTACGGAATTCGTCACGGCAAAGACTTGATACAACTCCGTGTGCATTATATAAATCCACAAATCGATCGATATTCAATATAAATTGTGCACGAGTGTACG
This sequence comes from Pentalonia nigronervosa, assembly GCA_014851325.1. Classification (NCBI taxonomy): domain Eukaryota; kingdom Metazoa; phylum Arthropoda; class Insecta; order Hemiptera; family Aphididae; genus Pentalonia; species Pentalonia nigronervosa. The sequence continues at coordinate 4,167 of JACXSJ010002756.1, forward strand.
CGTTAACGGTAATTGTATTTAAACCACGAGAAGAAGAATATTATTATAATATATAATGTGAACCGAAAATACAATACAAAACGTATAAAGAAGAACTGCTGCAGGTTACCTACTACTACAGAGTGAGTGTCTATTAAATTTGAAAACATCAGGATTTTCCAAATATTGTCCGGTCATTAATTATTATAATTACCAAACCGAATTATAAGTCTGGTATTTTATGATTAAAGATTGGATTTTTGTACAGCTAATACTTAAAAAACGCGCAATTAAAATTCTAAAATGTGCAAAATCGTGCAAAAACAAATTTTCATTAGGAATTATATAACACATTTTTCATTATAGGTACTTCAAATTTTAGTTTTATTACTATTTATTTTTTTATAATATTATAATTTTCTAATTGACATTAACTATTAAGTATTATTCAAAAATATAAAATTTTAACTGATTTACAATATTTGATTAAAATCTATTATCATTTAGGTACATATCTAAGTTTTTCTTGTAAAATTATGTCTGTCACATAATATGTATTTTAATTGTGAAAACACACGTTCTACATCGACATTTGTTATTGGGCATTGTTTGTATAACAGCTTATATAACAGGATTTTATTTTAAGTCTACGTTATTTGCATTTATTGAATCGTTGTATAGTTTTAAAATATTGTATCCGGGATTTTTGTCAAATACTGATTTGAATTTATCATAGAGTATATTTCCCTTTTTATTCTCAATTTTTTTAAGTTCATCTCTTACTGTTCTAAAAACATCTATTAGATAATTTAAAGAAGACTAACTACGTCATATTATATTATATCAATATATTATACATATATAATTATAGTATTAAATATATAAAAATCCAATACTTCATATAACAACATAATATAGCAATGATAAAGTAACATAAATTATAAAATAGATCTTATAATACACTAATTAGTTCATTTTTCTAAAAAAAAACTAAAAACATGCAATTTTGTGCAAAATAAAACTTTTTTTTAAATTAATCTACATCTCTTAATTTGGATTTGTAGCTTGTTTCTATAGGATATAGAACACGACATAAAATTATGCAATTGCACGGGAATCCGGTCTTTAGTTATGATGTATTAGCTCAGTGGTGCCCATCCTTTTTTATTCTACGCCTTCCTTGTAAATTTTCAAAAATCTCATGCCCCCCTCCCCCTTAAATTAGAGTTTAGACGACCATTCTTTTAATGAGCCGTACAAATAAATTTTACAAAATAAATATATATATATATATATATTTATTATATAACTAATGGCTTATTTCTTTTTTTCATAATTTTAAAAATAAAATATAGGTAAATCAACTTTATAATTAATAATATTATTTTTATATTTTTGAATACGATTTTATAAATACTTTTATATTAAGTATTGTTGATAAAATTAATTTAATAAGAAAATTGTTTTTTTTCACCAATTCCATAGTCCGTGGGGATCGTTATTTTATCATTACTATTATATTCCCTTGTGCAGCAGTATCTAAATCCCCCCCTTCACGATTGAGAATCACTGCATTAGCTGATATGTACTATTTTACAGGTAAGTACATTAAGCCAGCGTACCTTGTTGTTACTGTTGCAATACATACACATTATTAGAATTCAAAACTAATGTGGTTAAGAAAACAGTAATATGTAATCAAATCTATAATTTAAGTATTTTTAGTCAGTAAATATAATTAGTATAGGCCGACAACAATTATATATTACATCGACACAGGAAACTCGATTATGATATTATATATGAGAAATAAGAGAAGACGGAAAGTATGGTTCTTCAGCGGTGATCGCAATTGACCGTGGTATAAAAAAAATTCCTTAAATTTTAATTATGTGTGTTTCGATTTTTTAGATATAGTATACACGTCGGAAGTAATCAGCGTAAAATACGACAGTTATTATATTGGTGAAAACGTTATTTACACGTTGAATTAACAATCATCATTGGTTATTGTGGTACATGATTTTAAGTTAAGCAAACCACATACTATATAAAGCGTATCGAATTAAGAAGAAAAATAATTCATCATTTTTAATGTTTATAAGATTTTAATCGTTATCATAACTTACCTAATATCTTGATGAAGTTTTTTTTTTCAAAAGCTATTATTACTTATTACCCCCACCTAGTAAATAATTTTATAATGTTTATTATTATAAAGATTAAACATTTAGTAATAATTTTTATTACTAGGTCCCTGTACACTTTATGATATGCAGTCTAAAAAAAAAGATTAATTTCCAGGAAAATGCAATGACTTTACATATATATAACTAGCTTCCATTAAAAGCATTAAGTTTTACGGTGTGTCATTAATCCTGTTGCATTTTAATGAAACATACGTTTTAAATTATTCAAGAAATCCCCTATCTTAAATCACACTATTTTAAAAGTGAATAAAAATTTGCTTAAAATTAAAATCTAGTTATTCGTAATGTGATCATTATTATAATATTATAATATTTCGTCGTTGTAGTATTGTTTAAATTAAAACTATTATGCGGTCGGCATAGGTACTCACACTGCCGGATAGTCCTCAGGATATGGAATGGTAAATCCATCCGGAGAAATTCTTGATGATTTCCCAGCCCAAAAATAAGCAGCTGCAATGTAAATAAAACAAACATATTAAAAATTACGTAAAATAATTTTCTTTAATAAATAAAAACTAATGTTAAATTACATATTGTTATAATATAACATTACTTATTGACATAATAACTTTATTGTATAAGACACATTTTATGTACATTATAATATGATATAGTGTACGACCTGTTAGCTGTCATGGCTGTCTAACACATTTCATTGCAAATATAGTATTTCTCCAAACAGTATAAATCCTGATAACACGATATATTACGAATGTTTACTAAGGAACTGATTAAAAAGTATAATAATGAAAATTTACATTTTTTTAAATACCTTACTGTTTATGGTTGATTAAAGTCAACAATATATCAATAGTTATATAGGTTCTTTTTGTAATACTAAGCATAATATTAAAATAAAAAAAAATAAAAACTTATTAGTATTGTCATATTTTGAAAATATCAAATCATAATTTATTTTATCCTGCAGAATATTTTAGTAAATTCAGTGAAATTACAAAATTGCAGTTGTTCGTTCTCTGTTGTTAAAATATTATATAGTTTAATATGTGTATACGATGATGTTCCTATAATATATGAACCACATTCCTTTAAAATTCGATGTTTAAATGCTGAAATTCCCAGAAAAATATTTTATTTTGAATTATGTAACAAAAATATGCGACAATGTCATTTGATAAAGTAAAATTTATTTTAATTTAATTTATTTTTCAAAAATACTGTAATGAGTAATGATTTTAAATTATGTCAAAAAATATTTTCAAAAAAATCAAATACTTTTGAAAACAACAACTGTTTAGTGTTCGAATATCATAACCTGTACGTCATACTGGAGTACCATACATTGAACAAAGTGCCCATATTATGAAACCTAGAGACAGACAGACGATGTTCGCCCACCTGCACCGACTAACGAGCGAGTGGCAATGTGCATATATATATATAATACGTGCCAATAAGTCAACAAGTGACGATAACGGCACGTTGTCGGGAAAAAATAATAAATGAATGATTGCTCCTACAATAGAAAGGGCGAACCTACTCCATTCACGCAAATAGCTCGACCCGTAATCACCGTGTAGTTGTACACAATACATACATTATTAACATCATCTACGATTAGTTATGATTGCTGCTACGATTCATGCATTGTGCGAGGGGAATTCTTTTGAAGGTTTCATTTAATTATGAATCAATAATATATAGCTCAACAATCTTAAACTTTAGGTAAACGACCTATATAATAATATAATATATAGGTACCATCGTATAAATATCAGTCGGACAAGTCAGTAAAAGACATGAGCGCCAAAATGAGATGAGTAAAAAAAAAAATTCGTATCGTATGAAATGCTAAAATCCTAGGTGTGCCACGGTTAATAGATATTGAATAACAGATATTAAATTCATATAGTAGTTCCGTTCGTATTATAATAATCGATGTATTATTAAAATTATAAAGCGAAACATATTTATTTATGAAGTCTCCTCCCAACAAAAATTAAGGATATCTCACAAAAAAATAATTGCATAATGAAAAAAATAGCAGGATGGTGAAATAAGTCACATATATGTGAAAAAAGTTGGATTAAAAAATCAACTAATTTATTTTTATGTGTATTATATTTTTAAGGATTATTGACAATTTTTAATATTTTTTAAATAACTACTTAATATATAAAATGTATAAAATATTAATTTTGACTCAAATTATATGACATTTTGGTACCTTTAGCACTTATGTCAGATGTTGGTTATAACAGGTATATAATATTAGATTGACGCTTCTGTCCTATATATTTTAGGGCAAATGATATATCATTTTTGCACCTTTAGCTCTTATGTTGTATTTCCGGATAAGTTTATTTTTTATTAGTTTTTTTTCGCTATTTCCGATGCTGATAAACATGTGTTGTGCACGTTTTTTAATAATTAGGCGAATGGTTGTACGTTTTAGTGCCAAGTTAGGCAAAATGAATAACAAAAAATTAAAATATTTATTTTGAATACCGTACAAGATGAGTGCTAGATGGCCAGTTGGATCATATTGTACGTATGTAACACAATATATTGACTTGATTGTTTTAAGAACTTTTTTATTTATTCAATCCATCAACTGCTGCGTGTATCATCGATTATAAAATAAAATATGCGAATTTTTGAAATCGAATGAAGACTTTTGAATCACCAACCATAACTATACGTTCATATTATAATAATGTCGTTCTAGGTGTGTCATACGAATAAAATAATAATATGACAGCTAATAATTTACGAAATTTAACTGCATATAATGGAATACAAAAATGACTAAATGTGTTTCGAGTGTGATGGTTTAGCACTCGATGCTTACAAGTTTCGTGACACTTGTTTCGTGATTTAATTAAAAATTAGTTATTATGATATTCAATTCCATCATAGATATAACGACATAATGCACGGATTTAATAATCAAATTTCAGAGTACAATTATTATAATCCCTGTAAACACGGAACACGCATGTTATTATAATATTACTCGTGGGTATAATAATATGTATTCCACAGACACTAAAACCAATTTAAATAAACCCCAGACTAACGTTCGTCACATACTCATGCCCGTTGCTCTGTATAAATATTATATTGTTATTAAAATATCTGTATTTTGTTTTTATTTCGTTTAACATAAAGTTCGAGTCCGCGAATAATGTATTGCGAACACTGTAATAATGTACGATAACATTGTGCTATATTCTATAATGTGGATTATTCTATAAATACATTTTATCGGAGTTGAACGCAAGAAAGGTGCTCGAACAATATTATAAATCGTTTGAACGCATTATATATAGTGCTTGAAATGAGCTTATAAAAAACAGATTAAGTTTTGTTTATCCGTTTTCACTATGCGAAGATTCTCGCTAAACGAGCAACAAAATATTATTTATTTCAGGATAACGCCAAAAGAGCAAACAGTACAGAAAAAAAATGAAAAACCAAACATTTGTAACAATATATAAGAATCAACAGAATTATACATTATAATATTAACAAAAAATGTTCGAACTCGTCTTGGCTTCGGAATCAAAAAAGAAATCAAAATATTTGATCTCATTACAAGAGAATAATAATTTTTTGAGTGGCGACTTAAATCCATAATTACAATAATGTATCAGTATATAGAACAAGAAAGGTAGCAGAAACGAGAAAAAACTTTAGCATAATAATTGGTGGACAATCTATTTTACCATTTAGAAGATTATAAATCCATAGTAGGTACATCAATAAACTTTCTTTTTAATTCTAAATTTTTCAATTTGAATTCACTGGCAATAGACTCTAATCTCTCTCCTGTCTGCCCTACTTCCATTTTAAGACACGTATAAAACGTCTCTGCAGAATGTGCCCAACTTTTTTAACTAAACCATTTTAGCTTTCTCATTTAGGTTCCAAATCACAGATACGTATTCTATTGGAAACTTACTAGTGCAGTGTATAGAACTATGAAGCCCATCGGATCATTAAATATTCAAAACAATTCCTTCTTGTGAAACCCCAAGTACATAATATAGCCCTATTATTATGAATGTAATTGATAAAAGACAAATTACTAAAGAACAGAATTTTCAAATCTTCAATTTGTGAAACAACTGTTAAGAATAATTTATGGCCAATATTAAAATAACATTTTTTTTTTTATAGACAATTTAAGTTTAAATTTGGACGAAATAAGATATTTAAACAAAGAATAACGATGTTAGTGATTTTGATGTAACTTGAAAACATTATTCGTAGGGTCTTAGAATTATACATTTTACATTTTATTATTATGCAATAACTTTTCAAAAGTTTAGATAATTTGATGACTAATATCCTTAGTATATAAAGTTTAATAATTCAAAAATTTCTTGTTTGAATTTCGATTTAGATGCATTAAAATATTCAAGAAAATCGCCTCCTTAACAATTAATAATTTGCAGTGGAAAAAAGAGGTTCTAATTTGAACAAATAGAAGTTTGTATTGCCACTCCTTAAATGATATAAATAATTTGAATAATTAAAAATGTGGCCTTTAAATACCACCTACCTATACTTAAAAAATGTTAAAATAGGAATTTGAATAAATTTAATTATTTAAGCGTAAAAAGGTGGTAAGCATGGTTAATGAGTCACTAAATGATTTGTATAGGTATATAAGTACGTAATATATCATAATGCGATACTGTGGTAGAGTGTCTAAAACGGGATTTGACCCCGGACAGACGTCGACTGACACGAATCGTAAGTTCTCAAGTACCTAAACCTCAATTTATTTCTATCATATTTCCATAATTATATTAATTAATCCTATTATATTTCCATAATATTATTATCATACTTACTTGGGCCAATACCATCGTAGAAGAAATCCCGGACGAATAGCGTGTTTTCGTCTACTGCGTACACGGTCCCTCGGACACCATGAGCAAAGCCCTTAAAGTAACCAATGTACCTTCCGTAATTGTCGTCCAATACTCCTGCGTCGCCTGAAAAACCATTTGTACATTATAGACATTACATAAAAACGATACCGTTTTTACGGGTGGGGGGGGGGGGAATAATTCAAATGTGACTAAATTTAATAAATTGAAACGATGGCTATATGGCATAAGCACCAAATGTGCAAAAATGACATATAATTTGCGTCAAAAATTAATATTTTATACATTTTATAGAAGTAGCTATTTAAAAATATTTAATATTATCAATGATCGTTAAAATATAATATACATAAAATTAAATAAAAATAAATATAATTTTTTTTTTATTTTTAAGCCGCAACAGCACAGATTATTGGCTTATGACATTAATATGTTTTGACAAAAGTGTGTAAAAATAACAAAACAGAAGTGACATAGGTTTTATAAAAAATAATAGACCATGTTTAAATAATAAATATGTTAGATTAGATAAGATATAATATTATTTTAGTACTAAAAATATGTTATAACACAAAACTGCTCACACACTACATATGTGACAATCTATTGTAATCAGATAATACATTTAAAATTAAACGTTTAGAGTTTTTGAACGATATAGTTCTAAATTTAATAGATTACCGATGATTTTGGCGCTTTCTTACGATACGACTCTTTTTTTCTTATCTCATTTTGGTGCTTATGTCTTACACTGGAAACGATTTTATGCGCTTCGTAGCAGATAATATTATGTGCAAATATAATACCGAGCCGGATAATGGCGGATATAGATGGACAGGCGTGAGACTCACTTGGACGGATGTCGATAATTGCATAGGTACCTAGTCTGAATTTTCAATTTTTGAACTGAATATCCACATTTGGGGAAACAACGCGTTATATCATATGTATAATATGTGCAAAAAATATTTTTTTCCAGTTCGTGAATTTATTTAAAACTGTTATTTATAAAAATAAAAAAATTATTATTCTAATTTAACTAGCTGTAGCCCTATATTGGCGTATAGTTATGATACATTTATATAATTGATTTTATCGAGAGAAAATGAACGTATACATTATTAACCATAAAATATGATATTAGTACGTATTGAAAGTGTATTTAATTCAGACCATATCACATACATTAGGTGTTTATATGATTTTCATAATACGTACGAATGAAATTCATATTATAATCATAGCATTATATTGTTTTTTTATTATTATTTTTTTTTTTTTTGTCTGCGGAACTACACCAACCTTACTTACGAGTACACTACAGAAATATATACATTTATGTGACACATAAAATAACTACAGCAATATATTAATTTAACATTTTATTATTTACCAATAAATAATAATATATAATGCCGTCGAAGCCTTACATATTGAGAAAAAAGTAAAATAATAATAATATTTTATATTATTATACATTCGTTTGATATTTGCGTAATCAATATAACGTAAGTACGGTGTTTACACGACTGTACATAATACAATAATTATTAATAACTATAACGATAATTTTTTTTTTTTATACAGGATTGCATAATGTTCTATGAACAAAAAACCCCCTTTACAAAATCAAATAATTATTGTGAATAGAAATGTTTAATCCGTATAATATCACCCATACAATTTCCCCGTATTATACCGTGTGTACTTATATGTATTTATCATTTAAACTGATTACTGAACGATTGCATAAAACCATAATACCTATATTTATAGTTATATATAACCATAGTGCGTGCATATTGCGTATTACAATCATCGATAACAAAATAGTATAAAGTAAAAAACACAATTGCAATTTTATATATTTTATACGATTTATTAAATTTACGTTTTAATATAGATAATATACCGATGTACCGTGCGTATAATGACTATAGTTGTAATAATAATAATAAGCCCGTTTTATTATGTGAGCACAACGACGGTTTAATAAAATCGATCGTATGTGTTGTCACAAGTATGGCTATAATATTATAGGCAAATGCACAAAAAACTTAATATTTTACAAAAAAAAAAAACGGCGTTCATTGTAATTTAATCCCCGTAATCACTCGTGTACGATATCTGTCGAGATGGTTCTTTTTTCGGTTATACTCGCGAACGACGTCCGTCGTCAAGTAAGCAAGTAATATCAGAATTTTATTATGTGATAGTGTATGACAACTACGGACTTCAGCGGCTAGAACGCACAGTATAATAACTGAGAGAACTGCAGAGCCCGATCAGGGGGATGAAAACAAAAACAAGAATTCTGTCATCACTCTGATTAGACGAAAAAAAATATAGGTGAATATAATATAAAAAAAAAAAAACTATTTTTAAAAAAATATTAATTATACTTGTATAGTATTAATAATAATATGATACATAAAAGTAGCGAGTCATTATCGCGAGCGGATGATGAAATGCTAAAGATATATTTACCAGGTTGTACTTATTTATTGCGTATTTTGGGCCGAGTGAGACCTCTGTGGCTAGGGGACCTGCAATAACCATTGCTCTAGGGCAACCTTTTTGATATGAAGGGCCAAAAAACAAATGAAAAATTTTCACGGGCCTCGATTTGAATATACCTTATCTTATATTAAACAAAAATGTACAGTCATATTAAATTTAGTTTATTTAAGTTGATAACTTAGATTTATTAATTTAATAAGGCATTTACAAACAAGCAACGTTTTAATCAACCGTTTCCAGTTCAGCATACCATCTTGGTTTGTGGTTTTTATACATAATGTCATCTTTTTACTAATTATAAATTTTACTCGCGGCCCACATAGGACCGTAATCCGCATGTGGCCCACTATGGGAGCCACGTGCGGATTACTTACCCCTGCCCTGGGGGGATATTGGAAATATACTGGAAAACTTCGTGAACGTAATATTCGGCGTCTGCAGTAAGCCAAAACGGACGTGTATAACCGAATCAAAGTCACCGTATAATTCACTACGGTTTTGTGTACCGTTATTGTACCACCGGTGAACTTGATAAGTATTTATTTATATACAATACTTACACATGAATATATTTATATATGGTGTATACCCATACGTAAATTAAACGGTTCGACGCTTATCGTCGTTGTCACCGCGAAGCCTCCCGATTCGTTCGTTCGAAGAATACAATGTAATATGATATGATGTGATATTGTATTGCCATTAAACGCCGACGAATAAACGCTCTCCCGAGGAGGCGGTGGACTACGTTTGACGGAGAACGACTTTTCGGGAAAACAAAAAACAAAAACGACCGCGCTGTAGGCTGGCAAGAAGCGTCGTAAGTATATATTATACGCTGTGACGGGGTGGTAAACACGCTGCACACACGCGCGCGCGCGCGTTTACTTACATTTACATATATTATCGCCGGTTTCAATTTGCTAATGAGTCGAATATTATTTCGACGGGGAGAGATACGTCGTGATGTATATACGCACGCCGCCGCCGCCCGAGTAAAGGGTTGATGTTGCCGACGATGAAAGGGGGAGGGTCGGCCGTGGCGGGGCGCGTGCGCGCGTGCAGGGTCGTCCGGCGGCGGCGGCTCGCTGGCCCGGCAGCTGCAGGTTTCACGTCGCGTCTTCATTACTCAACGCCACCGCCGGTCGCGAGGCAGTCACACCGCGCCGTTCGCCTCCGGATATAATAATATATTGTTATTATTATTATTATATGTCTGTATAAACAGGTAGATACCGCCCCTTCTTCGCCATCTCACCGCCGCGTGTAACGGAGCACCGGTGTAAATCACCTGCGAACAAGACTCGCGAGAAGTTTTCTCATCGATTACGCTGACGACGACGACGACGACGACACCGGCATCGGTCCCGCTAGATTATTATTATTATTATTACTATAAGCTCTCTCCTTCAATCTCCTCGCTGACAACCGTCTCGTCGATGTCATTATCGCCGTCGTCGTTTGCAAATAATAATAGTATACCGTACCGAAAGTAAATCTATCCCTTTTCCTAGGTCTTGCCCAGACGCTCTTTCGCGGCCTTCACCCGCCCCCGACAAGGTTCGTCACACAATAAGTTGCCCGTACAATAAGTCCACAACGACGACAATGACGACGACCCGTCAACCGATCGTCGCATTCACGTCATTAACTATACAGTGTTGTAAAGCACTACGAGCAGTTCATTTCGTCTTATCCCCAGTCGATTTTAGTGTGACATTTTTATCGAGTGTATAAAGCAATGAGGCTCTATTGTTTTACTCGACCAAAAAAACTACCTACCTAGTTACACAATAAAATATACGTATTCGTGTCGACATGATAATAATATTATTATTTTTAATTTTTATTATTTGGTAAAGGCTTCAACAACATAGGTTTTTAGCATGCACATCTTAATATTTAAACACAGAGGTATGAATGTACATTAAAACTTAATACTAGTATTGAAAAGTAATTTACAGTTTATGATTAAGGCTTATATTGCGAAAAAATGCATGGATGTTGCAACGGTGTTCTCTTCATTGAGGGCTTGGTGGAGTGTGATAGAGTTGTTGAGGATATTACGTGCTTTGGCGTATTGGGGACAGTTGATGACTAATAATATTATTATACGCACCATAATCGACGAAACGTATTATCTATAATATGATTTTTAATTCGAGTAGAACGTCACATTTTTCGACTGTTCGCTACGGAAAATTTAATCTAACTCACGTGTTTTTTTCGCTTATTAGATTTTTCGATAGACATATGCAATGAACTCGTTTCACGAGTTTACACGATTAAAACGTCCAATTTTTTTAGTGCATATTTAAAGATTTTTTTTTAAGTTCAAGAGAATATTTCATGGTTTCACATATTTTTGTCGCGTATTTGAGAATAAAATAACTACAATTTTCAATATTAATATAACTAAACAAGTTAAAAAAACCCACTCTGTGTGCGTACTAAATTCCCAGTTCCTAAACATATTTAATAGGTATTTAATACCATATATGTATAATTTATAAATAATTTCGTGACTTGAATATATATTGTGACTTCAATATGGTTACGTATAGAAAGTTTAATAAATTAAATATCTTAATATTTAACTGATTTTTTAATATTGACTAGTAAGATCCACATTAATATCTCTCATATTTAATACCTATTTTTCAATGCTAACTTGTATGAATTTACTTTTAATAGAACCGTTATAAAATTAATTATTCTTACAGTATTATATAAATTAAAGTTATATATTTTTTAATAATAAACAACAATCCGATTGATTTGTTATCTTTGTAACCTATCTTAATATCAACAATCTTAACTGTGTACTGGTAACAAGCGGATGGACCGACACAACGGGGATATAAGGTGTTTTGAACATACATTTAGAAATTTAAAACGTTGTACATTAATAATTTAGGCATTGATTTGAGATTTTAATACTTTATTTAGCTGTGCTATGAATTAATGATTCTCATTATTTATTGTCCAATCTAAACTTTGTATCTTGTATTTATTTTAAAACACTGTTACTTTTTTTCTCTAATTTAAATGTTTTGAAGATGCGAAACGTAGAAAATTAGATTGATATTTTTTATAATTATATTTAATTTATTTTTATTAAATGCATAACTGCAAACATATTAATTCTTTTTTACTTTTTTTAATGACGACATGTATTTTTAATTCTTTATTTCAAAATTTTAAGAGAATTTTTTTTTTTTTTTGAGTACTTTGTTATATAAAAATCGAATTTTGGACAAGTAGTTTATGCTTTATAATTATTTAATGGTTTGTTGAGCGGAATGGAGTCTCGCAAAATATTGTTCCACTATTACGCTCATCTAAACTCTAAATACTTATATTAGATAGTCAACATTTGATATTTGAAGACCAAAATATTTTGAATAATATTTTACTTCGGAATATGAAATTAGAAATGTATGTCGTCATTCAAAAAAGTAAAAAAATAAACAATAATAGCGATAAAAAATAGTAAAAGATTAAATTGAATTTTAAATTTCAAACAAATTAATTTAAACAATTTAATTTTACCATAAATGTTGTTTTTATAACAACTTAAAATCATGTAAAAGGAATATTAGGATTATTATTATATAATAAAAGGAAGATCGTTCGTTTTTTTAAAAATAATGAGTGTCTCGCATTGAATAGATCACCCCGTGGGTACATTACCTACTTTATTTAGTTATTAATTTTATTTCTGTCCTTACAATGTCATTATACATTTTTTTTAGATAAAATATCGTAGAAGCAAGAAGATATTTTCGTCAAAAACTCATGTTTGTTAACAGATCGCTTTTCTTCTGGGAAACAGCTGCCGTTATTAATTACGTTACGCTTGCGATGTGATTATTATGTACACCCAAACAATACGCGGACAATACTATAAAACAACCGCTTCAGAACAATGCAGACGAGATTTACTTTTCGGGATACACAATTAGTTGTTAATTACTAATAACGCGGTATACGCATATAAAACAATAAATAAAATTGTACTATTATATTATAACCGACCGACAAAAAAAAAAAGCATAAAATACATATTATAGGCAATAATTGGGAAAGTGGCTTAACCATCTTGAAAATTCTGAAGCACCCCTCCCCCCTCACAATAAAAGAAAAAAACGTTAACGTTTGACGAGTAGTATTTCATACCTTTTAATACAATATAGGAACAATTTGTTGTTAATCTACATTTATTTGTAAATTAGATTATATTCTAGAATCTATTTAATCACACGTGTCATCCTGAGGGTATAAAAATATTTATTACTGTTATTTACATAGATATTCAATGAAAAGTTAGTTTAAAACATTTTTAATTTTATGTCTTTAAAGAAATACCTATAACGTTTTATTTTTATTATTTAATATGTTTTATATATTAACGATTATAATAATATGTTTGTGAAATAATTTTAACCTAATCGATAGTACTTGTGGTACCTAAAGAAAATAAAAATATTTAAAACATTAAATTATTCGTTCATGTATTTAAATATTATAAGCTCTAAAAAAAAATCTATGCCCCCTTACATTTAACTAAATCTCTGCTTGCCAATTAAACATATTATAAATTATTATTTAACACAAACCGAGTTTTATATACATAGATCACCACACGCATAGTTTCAATCTATTAAAATAATATATTATCCATAAATGCAGGCTCGTTGGAATATTACTTGTACTCATATATCCATTGTTGGTTTTCGTAAGAACAAAAAAAAAAAAAATGTTAATTGAACGAAAACCTTCCACGTTCAAAATATTTCCGTTGCGGTACACTGCTATTTAGTATTAGGTACCTTAGAGTAGTCGATTTGCGAATTTCCTCAATTCTTGATAGTTTTAATTGCTTTTCATATTTTACGGGTATAGTTCTGAAGTAAGAATATTATAACAATGTAATAATATTCACTTTGATGAGGTGTACCTAAAGAAAGTTTCGTCCCGAAATGTAATCGAAATCAAAGAAAACGTTATTATATTAAATCGAACGTAGTTATTCAACATTTTTTTTTTACTCCTAATTATATTAATGTTTAATACCACACACAAATATTTATAATTATTACGAGCACACAATATTTTATACTGTTCCGAAGAACTTGTAATAATTATATTCGTTTAGATAGGTACACTCAAGTGTAGACATTTTCGAGAAGTGGCATATATACCGCAAGATCAATACAGTTTCCAATCACATAAACGTGCTAGACGTCAAAATTGCAGTCGTCGACGTAGTAGTTGTTTAATAAACTTGACATTTGAGTAATATGAGGTTTTCGGTTGTATTTCAAAAATTTCGAAACGCGATCGTGTGCGACAAGACTATAGGGAAAACGATTTTTCGAGATAATTTTATTTAATCGATGTTTGGACGATGATGATACACATTTTTTCAATTTTTAAATAGAAACGCAATGCCGTTATAATATTCATCCCGCATCGATTTAATAGAAACGACCAGCCTTGAGAATAGATGACAAAAATTTCGTCTAGATTAGATACAGATAATTTTATATAAATGTATTTAGATAAAGATAAATTTTACGTTCATTTACATTAGATAAAGATAATCTAACTTATATCTAAGATAATATGATAAGTGAAACTAATATTTATTATATTTAAATAATAAATGTATTTCTTTAACAACATGAACATAATATAAAGTAACTAATAGTTAATAGGTATATAAAGTAACAAATGTTCTTCGAGTCAAAGATTCGTAAAGTCTCAAAGTAACAACTTTATAAAATTTGCTAGCAGAAAATGAAAATATGGTAATATTATGAGTATAATATGTACTAATTAAATAGTGTTCTGATAGAACAATAAAAATAAAAATAATGAATATTATTCATGAAAAATGAATATGATTTAAATAAAATTTATCTAGATAAGACAATAGATGAATAATTTTTCATTTTGATAATTAATTTGATAAATTTATTTAGATAAGTCTCAAAACTGGAAACGACACGTCGAATATTCTATAGATTGAAAACGGTATCAGGTTTATTGACTTACAGTTATGCGATTTTCTGTATCTACCGGAAAACACCAGTTTGAGGCAATAAAATGTAATGTTGTATGTTTACGTTTATTTCAAAATCTCCAAAGGTTGTGAGTGAAATTTACAAGTCGACTATTGTGTGTTTGGTAATTTTTTTTTTTAATTTAAAATACGACAAAATTGGTTGTGAAAAGTAGCTCTTACGAGCAAGCTATATAAATTCGACAACGACGATGGATCTACAGGCGATTATTTGGACCAAACAATAAAATCGTTTTCCGAATGCTATCGTCGTATATAATAGTATTTTATCGTCACGTTCAGATTTAAATAATTAAATTGTTATACGGTCGCGTTTAAATTTAAATTAATATACTCTGCGTATTATTATCTCGTGCCGACGTGAGCGAAGCGAGACCAGACCGCTTTTTTATTATTGATTTGTGCGGTTGACTCGAAAACAAAGTTCGCTCATTAAATATAAAATCTAGAAGAATTATATTACAATGAAAAGTTTAAAGCTTTTCCTTTGGTATTTATTAAAATGATAAATAAATTATTTTGTCCGTCGTAATAAGTAGCTTACCGTTATACGTCTTATAATATAAGTTTCAGAAATTCGATT
This sequence comes from Pentalonia nigronervosa, assembly GCA_014851325.1. NCBI lineage: Eukaryota > Metazoa > Arthropoda > Insecta > Hemiptera > Aphididae > Pentalonia > Pentalonia nigronervosa. The sequence continues at coordinate 20,412 of JACXSJ010002756.1, forward strand.
TAAATTATTGTGTTTAATAATCATAAAAAGTAGTCATTGTTAGTTCAAGTTTGAAAATATTTCACTGTAAGATGTTGAATTTTATTACTTTTTTGGTTACACCTTAAATGAATGAAAAAATCCAAAGACCTTATGTTTTTTTTTTAATACCTATTTTATCATTTATGTGTGTATTTATAATTTTATTAACTAAAACAGACAACAGTTGTTAACAATTAGAGATTTATTACGCAGTAGTTAATAATTCAAATACATAGATACATCAAATGAATATTTGAATTTGAATTGTTTCTATTACATTTTTCTTACTGATTATACATTATCATATATATTCTGCTAGAATAATATTTTATATATTTTAAAATTTATGGAATTTACGAAATTACAAAATAATATATCAATGGGCTAAAAGTAAAAATATATTGTTATTAGGTAAATGATACGACAGAAGCTTTGAACACAATAGCTTTAACTTATATAAAGTAGACAATACATTATGTTTAATATAATATTATGTTTTATGTATTAAATGTGTATATGAGTATTTAAATAAATAAAATAAATACATCAGTAGCCATATTTAAATATTTCTATTGTCAATTTTGAACATCATAATTGTTTGGTGTAGGTACTATCATTTACCACTATGATTCTACTTGATTTAGCTGTAGTGTTGTACAAATGAACATGACATCAATAACGATTTAATTTTAATATATTTATTTAATATGTGGTATGGCATCGAGATTAAATAAAACATTCACTGGAACACCATAATTAGGTTAGATCGATTGAACCGTATCAAGGTATCATGTTGTCATAATCGAGATGCAGAGCGATTTTATTGGCTTTTTATTATTAACAATATTATTACCTACGTGTATTATATAATGTACCATCAGTAATATAGTGGTTATAAGGTATCGGTTAAATATTGAAGCGTGAGTCTAAAAATTCGCCGTCTCATATGAAACCAATTTTTGTTTTTTAAAGACGCTTATATTCGCAGGCATTTATAATACAGAATAGAAATGTTTAGGTGGAAAAAAATTTATCATATTTTGTATCGTTAACAAACAAAATATTGTTAATTTATCATTATAAAATTATCATAAAAGCGTTTGACGTCGATGTATATTTTATCTAAATCACGAAGGTCTATGAGGATAATATTATAATGTCTACATGAAAAGTTTATTTTTGAAAATATTTTTGAGGGGGGAGGTTTTACTCTCAAAACCCCCTGTTTAAGTGCCGGCTTATGCTTATTATATCACGATAAATCGATCAGACACAATGACGATTATCGTGTTATATTATGTAAGTACCTGTAATATAATATGCATAACGTAGAGGTAGTCCGGAGAGCGGAGCCATGGTAGACGCAGTGGAGTTTCCCTGGATTCAAAAACTTTATGGTTTGCAAGCTCTTGCAAGTATCATAATAGAATATTGGCGAATATACGCGTAATTATCATATTATATTATTATAATATTATTATACTTGGATTATGATTTACGGACCTATACATAATATTATATAATTATGATGCCGCTAAAGCAGCTGCGCACTCAAAAATAATTTTAACTTCGTAATGGGTGGGAGGAGCTTGTACTTTTCCCTACTTCCCCCTTATACGAACACTCAATTATGATAATAGACTTGGAATGATATTCGAATGAAAAATACTCTGACGAATCGTTATAATAAAATATTTAATAAATCATCTCAGACCTTGTGGTGTAAATAATTGCAGGACAGTTTCTAGTTTTTATGTAGCCTTTGAGACCACACGATGCGATTTTAGAAAAGAATCATAATGGGCGCAGCAACATTGGATTTTATTGGACGCGCTATAACCAGGGTTTTTTCTAAGGCACTTTTTTCAGTCATGAGATAATTATAACTTATTTATCAACAATGTAATAATATCAAATTTACGAAGATTCTTTTATATATATTTTTTTAAAAAAATTATTAGCTATTAGTTGGGGGACTATTCAGCTCGACAATTGACAATATACATACAGATGGATAATATTATATAATAACTTAACATAAACTTATCATGATAAAAAGTATAATATAATAATAAGATTTTTTGCTTATTAACAAAATATATAACGTATTATATGTTAAGATACCGACATTATAATTAAATAATAAATATTATGAGATAGATAATTAAAGTGCGATATTAAATATAATAAAATTAATAATTATGGGTAGGTAATGAGAAAAATATTAGCTATAGAGAAAAACGTTTATGTAAAACCTCGGTTAGAAGGGAAATTAGTGGTGTTGTATGCGCCAATGTGTTTTGATGAAATACACCATTAAATTAAAATATAATAATAATACTGTCAAATAAACAGTATCATATTCATAATATAAGTCAATGAAGCAAATGAGTTGAGACAACACATTGTAAATAATATTTAAGAACGTGAGCACCGCGATAAAAGGGCAATGCGGGTTTTCTATCCAGACACTGATGTGTGTAGCGTTTCATAGAGACCCGTAAAAATACGGGTAAAATAAAAATATGTTTGTTTTGTTTAATAAAGTAATATTGGTATCCAATGCAAATTATTATATTATTTCTGAGTAGCCACAACACATTAGCATTACTCCGAGTCTGATCTATTACCGGATGATTTATGGTCTTTGAAGACGAGGTCTAGAAGGTGAAGTGGTCATATCCGACATTTTGAAAACAATTCTGTAGCCGGTTGATTCGTGGTCGTTTGAGTTCTTAAAACTAGGTAGAAGTGTACCATCGAAAAAGAAGTATACGACAGTGGGCCAATTAAAGAATTTAAATTAGAAAATAATTTTGATAACAGATAGCTGAGACGATTTCTAAGGGAGAATTTTCGATTATAACTGCATCAGCATAGGATTTCGTTCTAGGCTGCATGATTTTATGGGAACTCGTCTGACGGAGCCATTGAAAATGTTTTATGATTTTGGTTTCTACAAATTTTTAGTTTTTCAGTGCTTTAAGTCCCGAAACCTGATTATGACATATAGGTACACCTCAATTACAGGGCAATGCACCAAAATTAACCAGATACTGTAACATCGCTAAAAATTCATTAAAAAACCTACACCTGAATATAACCAAAATGATTTTTTTTTTACAAACTTCTTGTAAGTTAATATTTAATTTTATACACATATATATTACTTATTAGTTTGATTTTGTTGTAATTAGTCATTTAATAATAATTATTGACAGATATAATACAGCCGTTTTGTATTAATTATTAAATATTTATCGTTATGAACAAATATCATATTTTATGCATTACCCATAATATGTTTCGTTTCATTCATTCATTCTGTAGTATATTACGGTCTAAGTTATCAGTGATATTTTATGAAATGCATAGATGGAAATCAGGGAAGCCTAAATATTCCATTAACTCCACCAAAAATAGACAGCTTTTTAGTTGTGTGGCATAATTACAATTGTATTAAAATTGTTTACCTCCCCCCCTCACCCTGAAATTTTAATACGGATTTCCGCCTTTAGTGAAATGAAATAATAATATCCTATAATCCAAAACAGATACTCACATAATATTATAAAATTAAGATTTTCCAGAAATATACTTAATACCCTTATTAAGTACTATTAACCCGAATAATAACGGTGGTGGTTAATAATAATTAACCACAGTGTCATATTTAGGAGGGAGGGGTTCCATGGTCCCTTCCCCCCCTCCACCGGTTGGCCTCATTAATATCTATCTAAACATCTAATATTTTATGTGCTAATATATGTAATAATCACATAAAATGTTTTTTTACGTATTTCTATTTCAGAGTGATGTCGGGAGGTGTGTGTGGGGCACATTTAAATGTGTTTGGAAAATTAGCTGGACCCCTTCACGAGCAATTCCTGAATACGCCACTACAATCCCCCATACGTCATATTTGTTTAAAATTTTTATTCCATTGTTTGAAAACCCGAATACATCCTCCGCCAGAATCCCGAACAGACGATTGCCCGGCTCTGCTCAAAGGTGTAAGCATGCAACACGCCTTTTTCGAACAGTCGTGAACGGAAAATAGCGGTGTATCGCATGAATACTATATATATATATATATAGTAGGTATATAACTCAATATAATTTGAGTGCCGAGTATATAATATAATGTATTGGAGTTTACTATACTTTAATACTATACAACACTACAACTATTATACGGCACTACACGGTGACTCACTGCACTGCATATTTGCTATACAAACCGCGTAATAGGACGAAAGTGGTATTATATACGCGCCACGAGAACAAAAGCAGAGCTCTGGATCGCCCCCAACTGAATGTTTTATAATATATGCATACGTTCTTAGATTATATAATAATATTATCATTTGTGTATATATTATGTTTTTGGACAACGACATCGTTCTGGACGTCCACCAAAAAACACCAAAAAATCTTGGTTGTTTTGACCACGGTATATAGCAGTATTACCATTGTGAATTACTATATTATATTGTATTATATTATTTTGCTAATATTTATTATTATATGGTAAACACGAGTGCAAATCGGGGGGATTGGAATGCTTGGCCGCTGCCTAAATCAAATGTAGTCCACCTAGGAGACCACCTAGGAAAGAATTAAATTTTGAAAATTCTATTTTGTAGGTTTAGGTTAGTGTTTAGGTACGTTTTTCAATATTTTTTATAACTTCCGTCAATTAAAACTGTTTTACACACATATTGACATATTAACATGTTAAGTAATGTTTTTATTTATTTAATTTGTCTCTTATATTATATATTTTACATGTTCTGTATGTACGCTGTAGTAAATTAATAATATCTTTAGTACTTATACGTATATTAAAATATTTTTATTTGATAGATTTTTATATTTTTTAAATTATGATTCTCAATTATTCTCTTAGTGCATTTGAGATTTTAATGTATTTAATTCATAGCCCTAATTATTATTAACCATTTGTAAAAATAATGTTCGTACAAAATGTGTATGCCTTTGTTTAATGTTACGATGTTGGTTGTTTACAAAATATAATATCGCTGATATTCTGAAAATATATATAATTGCAATAACAATGTATTCGATTTCAAACCGGCAAGTAAACAAAGACGATATATAATATTAGTACTGTTATAACTGCAAACCCTAAAATCATTTTATTTGTATTATTAAAAAAAATACTTTTGGTCTTACCACGTCTATATTCAATTTTAAAAACAGGTTAGTTTAAAAAGAATTTAGCTTCCTCAAATCTAAAACTTATTTACGTCCATGCTGATGTATATATATATATATATATGTATAGTGTAAATAATATAATATAATATATTCGTGCATATATAATAATTAATAATACATAATGTTATGATGTATCAGTGTTGCAAATTGCAATTGCGATGTATAATATAATAGCTACATATCGTATTCACATCATCAAATCATGTTTCGATTTGACGCGGATAACAAATAATTATTATTCGTCCAGTGAATGCACACATGCAGTCGTGTCTACATTATTCGGGCGGTGACAGTGTTGTAACACACATTTAACATATTATTATTATTATTATTATTATTATTATTATTGCTATTCTATTATATTAAATTACGGTATCGAGAAGCTGCGTGATACACTCGCTATACTCGCGTAGTTACTTGGTATACGACTATCGTATCTGCACTGTATTCTATTGCATAATATAAATATTGTACAATATTACATATTATTATGGAACGCGTTCAGCTTTGTGTCGCATGGTCGAGGCTGAAAACCTATTCAATAATATGATAATATGAATTTGCACGTATCCATATTATTATTGTTTATCGATTGACGCGTACGCTCGCGCACCTACAAGTCGACCCGAATCGAGCTCCGTCATTGATCCATAATTAAAACGTTGGTCCAACTGCTCGTATTTTAGGTATTATTTCATGTTTGTGACAAATTTTAGGACCTCTCCCACCCAATCTGAATTTTGAAATTCTTCCGCGCGAATATTTGGCAAATACTCAATAGGTTAACACCCAGTTTTTGAAATTCCTATATGTATATATCGTAGATGGGCAACTCAAAGTTACTACAGAAGTCCAATTTTTAGAACTTTAAAATATAGCGAACCAGAGAGTGCATTGAAAGCGAAAAAAAGGTCATTACAATATTTACAATTTGAAACACTACAAATCACGAAAATAATAAAACCAACGCTATATTGGCCACCGTAACACGATGAATACGACTAAATTGATAAAATAAAATAAGTACTTATTGGCTAATATTAGTTAATATTATGTATTCAGTAGCGGCGCCAAGGACGGGCCAAGTAGAGCCATGGCCTTACCTGAAAATGACCTACCCTACCAGTGGCCCTATTACTGGCTTGACCTTTATCATAACAATATGATCATTTTTCATAAGCAGAAAAAAAATAGTATTTGTCCACTGAATTTAAAGGACTAATAATATACTACTGTAGGTTTATAATACTATTAAATATGATAATTGATAATACTATCAACCCAGAACCTATTCGTATTTATAATTTATTGGTATTACCACGAATTAAGATAGTGTGGACCCAAAAATGCAAGATATTTATACCATTAAATACAAAATTAAATTATTCATATTTCATATTATTTCCGCCACGATTTTATCTAAAATTTTCAAAGAAATAAAGGAATCAGTTTTTTTTTCAATCGTGGCTAATGAAACTAAAGATGTATTTAAAACAGAGCAACTACCGATTGCAGTGAGATATTCTTTTCAAGATGAAATAAAAGAGAGACGTTTAAAATTTTAGATCTATAGTCATTAGCTCACACCTTTAAATTGTTTATTTTACCGAAATATCATAAAAACAAATTTTGACGCCACCACTATATGTATTCCTCCATAAATATATATTTAGAATTTCATAAATAAGCTGCAGTTTTACACTAGAGTTAATATCTAATACTAGAATTAATATCTATGTTTTATGAAAAAACTAATAAAATAAAATACAGATGACCGCTAACATTTTATAAAATAATTTGAAAACGTAGTACGGGCCAGATAAAAAAAAGTACGCTGGCCGCTAGTTACTCATCCCTAACATATAGGTAGGTACTATATTTGTTTGCCGAGAAAGTCAGAAATCAAGTACTATAATAATAGTTGGTGTTATTATTATTATTTATTTATTTATTTTTTTTTTTTTTTGGGGGGGGGGGGGGTTAACTTGCGTAATTTCAAAAGCATCATATAATATTATATACTCGAGTCATGTGCTTGTCACGTATCGTGCTATAAGATGCGATTTCGTTCGACAGTAAAGGAATTTCGCAGTATGATGGGTTGCAACCACCTGCATCCCCCGGGAATCGTGACCTCCTCGTTCCACCCGTGTCATGTACGTCATCATTATTATCATTATTAGAGCATATTATACGTCTTATATACGTACACTACAGATGATTGTTATTCGTCTCCCCTCGACTTGAGCGCACTTATTTATATATATATATATATATATATATATATATACAGGTGCATAATATTCTACATCACAGTGTTTCCCAACTTCATTTACTCACGGAATCTTTGCAGGATCATTTTGCAGAACCCTCATTTTTTTCTTCCCGTAATCGTAGTAACTCACAAAAAGTGAGTGTCATTATTATCAACAAGAAAAACAACAATGGCGGTTTTTAAAGTTTTATTTTGTTAATAACTATATTATAATTTATAATATTATTAATTTGCGTATTGTCAGAGCTTAAAATGTGATGTCTATCTCTCATTTTCTTATAGATTATCCCAACAACAGGAGAAGTATCTCTAATGGCGTCATTTCAATTTTTAATAGAAGGGGCCCATATAACTGAACAAAAAAAAAAAAAAAGATAGAACGCATCGCTCCCAAGCTAACTAATTTCCACTTCTATTTTTATCTTGATACAATTCCCATCCCACATAACTCTATACGCGTATGAGGCATAAGTAGTCTCATTTAATAAGTAGCGAAAAAGACGTGGAGGAGCTAAATAATTATGGTCACTAACTCAGTGACGTAATTTTATTTTTTTTCTAGAGGTGTCTAACTTTGTAAATTACATGAACACGACTGCTAAACATTATTGAAAAACCTATTATTTAAAAATTTTAAATAGGTATCTTCTGCTATAAAAGTTTTTTGAAATCATGGATAAATTTAAGATTTGTTTTTAGAATTTTTAAATTATAGTATTATGATTACTAATTATAGGTTTATTATTGTCGTGTAAAAAGTGTTCTAATGCTTAAAGAATATTATATTTCCTCAAAATTATAAAAATTAAAATCATATTATTTCACCAACAACCGGCCCAACAATTAAACTGATTTTTTACCATCAGACAGAGGCAAATGCTAATCTTGCCACCCCTCAAATGACGCCACTGGATAGCTATCATTTATGTTATCAAAAATGTTATTTACTAATTTATTTTTCCTCAAAGCCCTTACGGAACCCTTGGCGCTGGATCACGGAACCTCGGAGTTGGCAACTGGAACACCAGTTGGAAAACACTGTTCTATATAATTTTATTTGTACCGGTCATCATCTCACCCCGAGCTCCACGTATACAATACGTATTATATTATAGTAGCAAGGCTGCGAGGGTCCGACACATCGACGATGACCACCATGACGACAGTAAAGCGCGTTTATAACAATAATAATAATATAACGCCGTCGACTCAGTGCAGCGCATCGTTATCCCCTTACTGAGATTACGACGGGACGAAATCTAATGCCGTCTGTCGGTTCTCCTGCTCGTATTGTGCATTGTTATTATGATACTATCATCATCACGAACTCGTGCTGCTATATCGTGCCGGGAATGTGTGTGTGTGTGTGTGTGTGTGTGTGTGTGCACATGTTATGTGCGAATTTACGTCTCGGAATAACAACGGTGCAATATTATTATTAAACATTATACAGTGTTATAATATTTATATTACATTTCGGCGAGTGATATATATTTTTTTCTAGATTTTTGATTTCGGTTCGACGCGGGTGAAAAATAAAAAAATAACTCTCTCCCCCTATAAAATATATATAATAAACGCCCGTGCGTGCGTGTGAGTGTGAGTGTGAAAAAGACATCAAAAACAATTTCGCTTTCCCGGTGGTGGCGGTGGCGTAATACGTAATGACGTAATGGCGTGTGGTCGGACGATAACAAATAGCAGATAACGCTTTTGCCGCCGCCGCTATGGTTCGTGTTCGTCGTCGCCACTATAAAATTTATATATAATATAATAATATTGTGTGTGTATAATGGACGCCACTGATGGTTAGGTTAGGCCGCCGCCGACAGAGAGACCAATTATCGCACACGATAGTCGAGAGAGAGAGAGAGAGACAGAAAGGCAGAACATATTATTATTATTATATATAATTATCATTATTTTATATAATAATATTATCTGCGTCACCCCCGCAACGGTGAACCGTGGAAAACCGTATTCGCCTATTTTTTTTTTCAATTCGTTTTTCATTCGTGTCAACCACGCATTCTGCATATACTTTTGGGTGCCTATTTACACGACGACGTGTATTAAACGCCGGCTACGGGTTGTCGTCGGTGACGCGACGACCTGTCACCTCTTTTAAAATGGGTCGTGGGTGTCCGGGTGACTGGTAAATCGACTGTAGTATAATATTATTAACTATATTAATGAATGTAGTGTTACTAATGTAATGAAATTGGTTGAAACATTTTTTTTTTTTTTTTTGAATCAATATTTAATAGTAGGTTGAAAAATGTTAACACCTCTTGAAGAAAACGAGTGGCACGCTGATAAGTATATTTTAAAAAATAACGGCTCGCGATTATATATCATGTACATTATTAACATATTATCAGCTATTATAAAGCTGGCACGCTCTCGCTGCTGCAGTACACTCTCTCTCGGTACCTATAAATGCAAACTAAACGTTTTGGCGTCGTGTAAATGTTACGCGATATCGTAAAAAGTTCTTTTTTTTCACTCGCGTTTTTAATTTTAAATTTTACTCGTAAAATGAGTTATGACACTGATAATAATATAACATTATGAGTCTCGGATTTTTTGTTCTCAATCTTTTCGCGAGCCACTAGTTTTAGATGCTATTGCAGTATAAAACGCATTGCAATGTAACGGCTTGCGGAGATAATAATTAATTATCTATTTAATGAATAATTACGATACGCGCCGTATATTATATAATTTCTAACAAACAAATGTGACTGTGATTGTATTATGATAAGTAATTCTAGTGAATTAAACATTAGTTTAAAACACTGTTTTTTAAAAGCCTAAGCACTTGCACAGTTGTACTAAACAAATTACAGTATCATACTATTCTGGTAATGAATAATGAGAAACCTGGAATTAAAGTCTATGCAGCCTCTATATAATTCAACATGAAATCACAAATAATAATAAAAATATACATTTAATTTTAAAATACATTATACATATTTAAATAACGACGAGTTTTTGAAAAAAAGATTTTTAAGTGATGTATACATAATATGCATAGGGTTTATGTCCGATTTATGTAAAATATTATAAAAGACCATAATTTTATTAACTCTCCCAAAACTTTGTTTGATTCAGTAATAAATGTAAATTAACAATTATATATTACCTATAGACTTCATTTGATACAAAAAACGGAAATGGTTCGTTTTAGGAAAACATACTTTAATTTTGAAAATCATTTAATTGCAGGATTTTTTATTGTAAATATTTTAACAATAATCAATTTTACACGGTTTAGGCAAATCACACGTGCATTATGTATATATTTAAATATTAAAAAAATCATTTTAACAATTTACAACTAAAAAGAGTGGTTCTTATTTGAAAGAAAGTATATATATTACCACCGGATAGTGCTATTAAATATTATAAAATATCTAAGTACTTTAAAATATGGTTCCAATTATAGGCACTTGAAATTTTTAAAAAATCATAATTTTAATAAATTCTTTATTAAAGGAAAAAATTAGAGTGAGAATACTGGGTTGATCGCCTTATACACAAGTAATCATACAAGACTCGGAGCCAGTAAATTTCATTCTCAAAAATATGCTATAGTCATGTGCTATATAAATTGCGGTTTATGTACTTTTAAAACATACATTAATTGCGTCACGAGTATATATGAAATGTACATAAATTGCGGCCTGGCATATTCCGATTTAGGAATTATTGTTAATAATATATTTTTTAATTATACACATTTTTACTTGTAGATTTTTATACACACAAATGTTTAATACACTTTTACTCTCAGATTTTTAATTTTAAAAAATGTACGTGTGTATAAAATATACCTGGGCCATAATTTACATAAAAAATGTAATATAAGACACAATTTACAGCGACCCACGAGACGGTACCATAAAAAAATGCACTGCACGCTGGTCATAAATATACCATAAATATGGGGGGTACCTACTACCTAAATATTTTCAAATCAACGGCGTGTTGAAGTAAGTCGATCGTTTTCGAAAGTTCTTCATCACTTTACTCACTATATGTAATATAATATATTATATATACATCTACCGAGGGTGCACCGCGGTAATGCGTAGGTACATAATAATGCGCGTGACATTGTGCCGAACAAAACGCGTACAGTCAATATGATTTATGAATCGTCCGATGTCGACGCCGCAGCAAGTATAATAATAATAATAATGATGATGATGACGATGACGGTATAAAAACAGTATTTTAGGGTACATCGACGGGACGTTAATTATTTGCGCCCCTCCCCCACCAAAAAAAAAAAAAAACATTTACGAGCAAATTTTTTTCTCCCGTCGCTCGACAACTATTATTATAATTATTATTATCATTATATTATTTTATCATCGTTAGTCAACCCGAGTCCTGGGGTGTGATCGCCGTACAGCACTGCACATTATTATTATTACAATACGCGATCAACAAGCGGTCCGTTTAAACTACACAATACTACACCATCAAATCGGATGCTTTATTATACGGACACGCCTATAATAGGTATCGTATAATATCATAATAAAATAATATAATATTGCGAATTATTGTAACGGCGAAAAACGTGTAATGACGTTTGTTTTGTATCGACGGTGACATAATAGTTTTTTAATAGTTCTTTGCACGGTAGTATTATTGTATCTTACGGTAATTTATAATTAATTGCATTATCAATATATATATATATATATTATGTTTCCATCGATCTACGATTTTACACGTTTGTTATTAGAGAATCCGTAATATAATGTGATATTAAGTCAGTGAATATCATACGCCCCAATGTGTACATCATAATTCAAAATCATTTTAATAAATGACATTATAATATTAAGAAAATTGAGTTGGCCGCGTACGAAAGATTTAAACGGAATATTACATAACAATGCTGTATAACCAGACGAAATTCAATTAAATTACAGAAGATCAAATTATTACGTATATTGTATAATATTTATTATAACAATGTATACAAATTTAAAACGTAATTAATTTGCTCGAAGTTATATATTATTTCATATTATTGTTCAATACGTTTTACGAGTAGGTACACATTCTCCGCCAAATTCCTCGAGAAGTACATAACATTAAAATATTTTACGCTGTTACCTATATTTTGTACGTTCAATTTTCCAAACAAAGTACAGCGAGTCTAATTCGCTGTACACACCGTCACAAATCGCAGTAGGTCTGTTATATAATAATATGTTGTTTTTTCAATTCAAATGCAGGCTTAAATTTATTATTCTCCTTATCAATAACAATTGTCCTACGTATCAATGCAAACGCAAAATGAAATAATTGCTACGCATTTACTAATTGAATATTATGTTTCGCAACAGACCTTTGTCATTTCGCATAACACGAGACCGCTTGATTTTGACGAGATGTCGTTGCACCGTTTCGCACCTGATGATATTATTTGTATATTATTATAATATGCATGTGAGGCGGGAAAGCTATAACATTATAATATAGTTTGTTTAACCAAGAAAACAAGCATGAACCTAAACATCGATGTAAAACTAAGAACTGCAGAAGGGCGGCACATTATATGGACCTCATGCCAATGGCGATGGTCATTATATGCGTTGCATGCTGGAAAGTGCGTTGCGTGTGTGCGTGTGATAAGCGATTTAAGAAATGCGATGCGAAATTATTATTATATCACAGTCGTCATGACATAACGAAATACGTCATCATATAATAATATTATCTTATAGATGCAGACGAGTATAATAATACGACGACGACAAGTGACGGTGACAAATATCTCAACAGCGATGGCTATAAACTATGCATATATAGGTATAGGTATGACTAAAAATTACACTTTGGCTACTACGAGAACAAAATATATAAGCGCATAAAAAATGTATTGGAATTATTCAATTACTATTATTACATTCGTTTTATGATGAATGTATAGTAATAATTATATAGATAATTTCAGTTTTAGAGTTTTATATTGTATTATTAATTAATTGTACGATTTTATATGTGGCATAATTTTGTATAGTTTGTGTATGAATACAGAATACAATTTTAAAATGTGTATTTATTTATATTAATATTTAAGACATTATTTGAGAAAAATGTATAGTAATTATTCTATATTTCATAAATATGTATTTCAAATTTTAAACTTCTGTAATAGCAAACGGCACGCGCACATTTTTAGTGGGGTCTATTATCTTCTCGAAGAAAAAATTTAAAAAAAATGGATTGACTAATTTAAAAATACTCACACCTATATAGACACGTTGAGCATATTTCATTGTCATGTTGTACGATGGTCACAATATTTATTATTTACAGCTCGATACACCAATAATATTATTTTATAATGTACCAACGTTTTAGATAATAATAATTATACTTGAAACCGTGCATATTCAAAATTTGGTCGATTTTCGTAATGGCAACCGTGGCGGCGGCGTTGGAACGAAACGATCGGCAAGATTGTCATTATAAAATCAAAACTGTGGCTTGGTGCAGCGCATTGGCTGCTACTAGTTCCCGGTTGGGTGACCATCCGGGTTTTGTAATAGTAAAAACCTTGCCACACACACACACGTGTTAAAAAACTCTACAGTACCCTCCCCACAGTTCCACAAGCTTAATGACCTTAGTTGTCGAAGCCTTAAACCCCCCCCCCCATCCTCCAAAAAAAAAAAAAAAATCAAAAATCAAATATATTGGAATGCGATATTACATATAATGCAATGTATTACAGTATAACTTTATGTAATCAAAGTGCCATAACCGCATGAGCGCCGTATGCAGCGTGTATTCACGAGGTACACCTGCAATGTATAATAATTATATAGGTCTCAACGACTGCACTTTCGAATATAGCAGCTCGCTATTGTCAGGTAATTTTTGCGCAACTACATAATTATGCACAACATAAAGCCGAGACGCCGGCGAAATCAACGTGCAATCGTTACCAAGTATATAATATTATAATGCGTGATTATACGAGTGCGGTTATGACTATAATATAATATTATAACGCTGCGCGGATTGCGGTTTTCATACCTGCATATATTGTTAGAGCTATGGGTTCGTTATTTTACAAGCCAAAGATAACGAAATTCAAAGACGTTAGAATAATAAACAGTGTAAGTATATCTAAACAGTAGGAAAACGTTTTTCTAATTTTCTTTTATTTGAACGTCGTAGACCAACGGTTAGCCTAATCTAACCTAACCGATGGTAATGAATTTATAAACCATCACACCTGCTAAGCCTTATACCGAGCATAAGATCAATGAAGCTATACAACGAAATTTGTATTCTTATATCGTCACAATCAAACGATACGTTTTGTTTGTATCGAATTTTTGAACGTTTCAAAATAAAACAATTCATAACAAAACCAAACAAAAAGTTGAATACAAAAATAATAATATATAGTTCGATAGGTAATATTGTACAATGTTGTATAATTTTTATGATATTATTGTGCCAAATGTAGTATCTCTAATACAAATCATTGTAGTTAAAACGTTGTTATAATATTATTGTAACCTTTGACTAGGTAGTCTAACTTAGACCGCCAAAGTCATAAATAAAGTCGATTTTGAAGGTATTTATAATTACACAACTCTCAGCTAAATAAAATGACCCGTCGGTTCATAAATTATCACAGAAAAAAAAAACATATTCAATCATTAGATTAAAAACGATTGTAGTGGTAAATATCGTGTTTTTGTGACTTGCGACATATTTTAACCTTTTAACCGCCGCGATATCAAATCTGATATATAATATCCGTGTATTATATTATTGTGTGTGTTTATAAATATATATATATATGTATGTATGTGTGTGTGTGATGCGCGTGTATCGTATCCCCCTGGTGGCGCTTTTCGGGCGGACTCGGCGTCGGCGGCGTCTTTTACCCGAAAAATGTGGTCACGATATCGATCATAAAACGGTACCGCCCCTGCGCTGCGCCCGGATATGCGACCCCGAGCACGCAGACTCCGCCCCCCGGGCCACCGATAATCACTCCCCCCCGTATATACTGTATATATATTTATAATAGGCGTACAGTCGATCCCGTCGTACCCGATCCGCATATATTTATATTTATATATATTATTATTATTATTATTATTATATAATATTATATATTGTAGTCGGCCCCGAGGAAAATATACTACGTTCGGTCCGTAGTCCCTCCTCGACTCTTATACGCACACACATATATATGTATTATCCGTATATAAAACCGCTCAGCCGACACTGCGGATTTCGTGTGTGTGCGAGTGTGTGCGGGTAATGCTGATGTAGCTTTTTCCCCGGATAACGCGTCGTCGTCGTTAAAATAGTCGCTATACTGTATACACACCCCCTACATATAGGAGCCCATATCATAGGTATATATAATATGATATATTATATATATATAATGTATTTATCGTGTGCCACACGCGTCGTATTACTTATATTATTATTATATCGATACGTCCTGCTCTCAAACTGCAGTCAGAACTCTGGTATATTATGGTGTGTGCATTATATTATTATTATTATTATTATAAAAGTACATACCGCATACCGTGTGTCCTTATACATACATATATATATATATATACGTAGATATTTAATATGTCTAATTTCGACAAGTGGCAAATATAATATAAGTCGTCTATCCACCTCCAAGAGAAGTGCGTAGCATTGCAGGTATAATATATATATATATATCATAATAAGATTTGTATATTATCAGTGGATCCCAAAACACATTTTTCAGGTGTAGCAAGACATAATTTTACCCATCCTCCGCCAAAATTCAAAATTAAATGGGTTTTTTTTGTTCGTTACATTAATCGTTAATATTCGTAAATATTAGGATACCACTAGGTATAGTTATCATTGACTTGGGAGTGGTTAAAGCTGTTTAAAAATGTGTCTAAGTGACTGAATTCAACCATAAAAGTGACTAGGTATGTGACCTCTTTAAGTACCTATGTTTCTGAACAATTTACAATTATTAAATATTTATCTTTAAATATTCTTCTTCTTTTTTTTAAATGTGTAGCGAATAGGATTGGGCGCCACTGTGTATTATAATAATAAATAAATAGTAATAAATAATAATAATAATTTGGTAAGTTTATAATTACACCGTCCTGCGACTACTTTGCTGTTTTAACTTTTTGCACTTATATTTATAGATTTTGAAGCGCTGAATTCAAATCTGTAATCAATTTTTCTCTAACACGTATAGTTTTTCTACAATTCGAATAATAAATATTGTCTCTTCTGTATAGTCATTAGTCATACAATAATGTGCGATATATTCGTTGAATTATTATTATTATAAACTGAATGTCGTCTACTTTACTGAAATTTTAATCTTATCTTTATTAAATTGTTTATCTTATAGTACCTAGTTCTTATCTTATAGTAGTTCAATTAAATAT
>JACXSJ010002757.1:0-37387 GCA_014851325.1 Pentalonia nigronervosa
TGAAACTTGGATCCGATGTACGATTAGTAGTCAAAGATGGCTTGATTTTATTTGGAGCAGGTGATTTACCCGGGCGCAAATCGCCGCCCGAAGACGACGACATTTATAGGTAGAGACCCAAACGATTTGATATAGATAATTACTACGATAACTGTGACGGAAAAAACAACCGATCGCTACGAAAGCTGAAACGCAACTGGTTAATAGATTTTAATTGCCCATAAGTACAGGTAGTGGGTAGTGTGTACGCCAAACGGTGTACCGTCTGTACCTTTAGTACTTTTGTAATATTATAATATTCTTTATATTTTAAAATACATTTTTTATATTTGATTATTTTATATTATCAGATTGTGAACAGCTGTTTTCGGGATTTTATTAGTAGTGATAAAACGAATAGTTAATTTATCATTACTTCATAGTTCATAGTTCATTAGGTAATTCAGTTCATTGCTAAACAATATAGTATTATAATTATGATCCATATTCCATACAACTAGTGAACTATGTGAACTGAAGAATAGTTCATTTGAACTATTCACTAAAATGAACTGTGAACTTATGAACTATTCACAAAAATGAACTAAACATTCCATCTCTAGTTGATGATAGTGGTCAACTCTCTCCTCTCTGAATATGTAGACATCCACGGTTGTTCTCAATTATCTTTCGTTTTGCTCCCAAATTAATTATATTTATATAGCTACACAATATGCAGTATCAAGACATTTTATTTTTTTTTTTTTTTTTTTTTTATAAAATAAATAATAATAATCTGATACGAAATAATTGTAAATGACTTTCTTCACAACTATCAAACTTGTGAACAATATTTTTTTTTACAAATAGCATATGATATTATATTATATTATGATAAATTTTCAATTACAATTACTTTTTTTCGCAATGTTTATGTGTGTTTAATAGTCTCTTACATTTGAAACATTTACAACATTTATTAAATGTAAAAAAAAAAAATTGAAAACTTGGCAACATATATATACCATATATATACATATATATACATGTATATATATAATGCAAATAATTAGAATTATTGTAAATTACATACTTCATATGTGTATTACTCACCTCACTGACGACCACCGTCGCGGTCATTGCGGACGTCACGCTGGCCACGGTGGAGTCATAGGGTTGTTGTGGTTCTGGTAATGGTGGTGATGGTGGTGTTTGTGATGGTAGTGGGGTTGAGGTCACGAAGCTTCTATTATTTGCAGAGCCGTAACTAGGGTGAGGCGAGCGAGGCGTTTGCCTTGGGCGCCTGATGCTGGGGGGCGCAAAAATATTAAATGATTAACTTATTTAGTTTTTTATTATTTTATGTATTACCTATTTAAATATTATATTTGTATAACTATACCTTAATAAATGGTTCCAGGACTTGAGAAATCGCTGTAAGCACTTCGGGTATAAATAATGAGATTGTACATTCAGGAACACGAAAAAGATATTCTAGGGACTTAAATGAATCACCAGTAGCTAAATAACGCAGTTACTTCTAGTTTGATTTTTGGCGGAATAGCCATTCTCATTTGAGTGTCTTCTTTTTTAATTAATTTATAAACCATTTGTAACAAATTATCGAATTGGACCACGTCCATTCTTAGAAGATTTCGGTAGGCTGCAGTGTCTTCGTCTTTTAATTCTTTTATTAATGTACTGGATGCGCCATATTTTTCTTGCCTAGCAATCCAATCTCTGACCCAAATTCTTTATTTCTTTTTAGTTTTCTTTTTTTCCAACTTCTGACGCAATAACATAGATATAACAACAACACCTGCGCGAACTACAGCATCTGACATCTTGAAAGTTGCAACCACTACTAGTTACTAGTCGCGAGTACATTAGCGATTTTGCTAGCTATGTCGATTACACAAAGCGATTTCACTCGTCAGAGATTAAAATAGCCAGCGAGTAGTGACAAAAGTAGCCCGGCTGTCAACTTTAATCGCGGGCGAGCAGCAAGTATTCAACACGTGGCGAGTAAGTGACTAGAGCGATTACATTGAGCGACTTTGGTCGCAGCGAGTTAATTCGCCGGCGACTAGCGTGTACAATCGCTCAGTGTAATCGAGGCTTAAGAATAGTATACCATTATTAGTATTTATTATTAGTTATATGGGTATTTTGTTAATAATAGTATCTCGTATTATATTATATTACCTTTATCTTTTATTTAATCGACGAATCGATCGACGTACATGCTTAATATCTACATTATATCAGTTGATGTACGTACGATACATCAGTTTATAAATAGTGAACAAATTTTGTGTAATTATTACTATTTTAATAATTTGACTTAGTATTTGCTGATCACTCGGCAAGTGTGTAGCTTTCTATTTTTTTTTTCGAACAAGAAACAGGTACACATTATTTATACTAAATTAATGTGTTTTTAAACTATACAGATAGTTTTACTATTAAAAAATAATAATGAATCATAAAAAGAAACGAAATGGAGCAGAAAATCGAAGTATTAAGAAAAAAAAGCAAATGAAGACGTATAATTGTCAAAACAAATGAAAGACTGGTTTTCTAAAAGTTTTGTTTCAGATGAAAAATCGGTTGAATTAGTGTCAAACTTGAAAGACTATCAAGAAGATAAAAGTTAGTTTATTTTCTAATTAAAAGTTAATGTAGTAAAACGGGTTTTTTTAAATTATTATCCGTCTATCGTAAATAATTGTTACTGTTGTCTGTTCCTTGTTGTGCGTTAATCGCTGTACCAAATGTACGTTCGCAAAACCGAAATCTATTTAGAAATAAATAGTATTAATAATCATTAATCTTTATTTCAGAAGAAAATTCCGGTGATTCAAATGACTCATTTCATAATAGGCCAATATTAGTAGGTGAAGAAATTGAAACTTGTGTTAATTCTATTACAATAAAATCAAGTGAAATAATTCAGAATATTTCATTCGATATTCATGAACCTACATCTTCTTCAACTAGTTTTGAAACTTTTTTTCAACTTATAAATTGTAACGATCCACCTTCTTGGCCCCCAATTACGGATAGCGTTAGAGTTTACCTTTTAACGCAAGAATCTGATCAAGGAAATGATGCTAATTTTAGTAAATCTATGTCAGACGATGGTCGTCGATTTTCCCCTTATTGGTTTAAAAAAACTTTACCGAACAATGAAGTTATAGACAGAAATTGGTTGATTTATTCTAAAAATAGTAAAGCCGTATTCTGTTTTCTATGCTGTTTATTTAAATCAAATACCTTTAAAACAGCAAGTATTGCATGTACAAACGAGGGTTTTTCGGATTGGAAAAATATTAATCGTATTTTAGATCACGAGAAATCGGCTGATCATAGAAATCATTTCTTACAATGGAAATCTCTTGAAAATAGGTCGAAAAACTCTCAATGCATTGACGATAAATTACAAAAGGCGATTTTGTTAGAAAAAGATCGATGGCGTCATATACTTCGTATAATTTTAGATGCAATTTTATTTTGCACAAAAAATAATTTAGCATTTAAAGGATCGAGCACAACAGTAGGAAATAAACATTCTGGTATTTTTCTAAATTTAATAGAATTACTTAGCAAATATGATAATATTCTAAAACAACATCTTGTAAATCATAACAAGGGAGCTATCAGTTATATATCTCCAAAAATACAAAATGAATTTATCTGTTTGTTGGGACAAACAGTTCGAAATAAAATATTATCTAAAATAAAAAAAGCAAATTATTTTTCTTTGCTGTTTGACTGTACTCCCGACGTGTCACATAATGAACAAATGGCTGAAATAATTCGTTATGTTGATATTGACAATGGAAAAATTACAGTTGAAGAAAGTTTTATAGATTTCATAAGCACAAAGGAAAAAACTGGGGACGGGTTGGCTATGAAAATATTATTAAAATTAAAAGCTGATGAACTTGATGTACAAAATGTACGAGGACAGGGGTATGACAATGGAGCTAACATGCCAGGAAAATAGCATGGCGTTCAGGTAGTCATATTAAATAAAAACAATTTAGCCACATTCATTCCATGCGCTGCTCACTGCCTTAACTTAAGTGGCGTACATGCAGCATCAGGTAATATTAAGGTTCAATTTTTTTCGATGTGATTCAGAAAATATATACGTTTTTTGTCAAATCAACTACTCGATGGAAAATTTTAATGGATACATTAAAAATTTCATTGAAAGGTTATTCAGATACCAGATGGGCTTCAAAAGCACAAGCTTTTAAGGCCATGAACTCCCAAATAAAAGAAGTATTTAAGGTACTACAAAATATTTCTGACTCGGAACGTAATTTGGAAACAAAATCAACAGCTAAAAATTTACTTCAATTGATCAATTTTGACTTTCTTTGCTTACTTAATATTTGGAATCAAATTTTAAGTAGTATAGATCGTGTTAATCAAGTTTTACAAAACAAAAGCTTATTGTTAGAAAAAGTTTCCAATTCTCTACTCGGGCTTAAAAATGCTTTACAGGAAATTCGCGACACAACCATGGAAGACAATCTTACAAATGCTACAAAAGTTGCAGAAGAGTTACAAATATCGATAACTTTAAAGGAATCAAGAACAAAAAAAGAAAAAGATTAGAACTTTATGAAACAGATGATGATATGATAAATATTTCTGTAGAACAAAATTTTCAAATTACCATTATAGACTCAATAGATATTCTTCTTACTCAGATGACGTAGCGATATGAAAAAATTATGGAAATTTCAAACGATTTTGAATTTCTTTCCGGTCATTCATTAACCAATATGAATTCATACGATTTACAAAAAGCAGCTGCTGATCTTGGACTAAAATATAATGAAGATAAAAATACTGCGGAAATAGTTGAAGAAATTAAAGATTTTAAACATGCAGCTTTATCAATTTTGCCAAGTATTGAATCAGTTACGTTTTTGGATTTATTACAAATGATTCACGATTATAAGCTTAAAGAATCGTATCCTAATATTGAAATTGCTATAAGGATTTTTCTCTCAATGCCCGTTACAACAGCTTCATGTGAAAGGAGTTTCAGCAAACTTAAATTGATAAAAACTTACTTAAGATCGACAATGGCTCAGGAGAGATTATCAAGCATAGCCATACTTTCAATAGAAACAGAAATTGCTAGTAAATTGGATTACGAAGAAGTTATTGATTAATTTGCCGACACAAAAGCAAGGAAAATATCGTTATAAATAATGGTTATTTTATTTTTATTATTATTAATTATTATTTTGAAATAGCTTATAAATTTGTGAAATTCGAATTGATTTGTTTCCTATAATTTAAGGTTGAGAATTATAAACTCGTGGCTAAAAATATTATTTTTTGTTTAGCTCGAAACCTAATTAAAAATTTACTGATTTTCCTAATCTTATTATTTTATTGAAAAATATTAAAAACTGCGAGTGTATCACCCCCCCCCCCCCACTCAGAGGGGCGCATTGCTAAAGTTCTGCCTCAGGATAAAAAATGGCTCGGTACGGCTCTGATTATTTGTATGAATTAACTTCACTGCGTGGTTTCAATGCCTTCTGTGTCACGCTGGTGTGCCACGGTGTGTATGTTCACTATAATGGTGCACCTGTGCATTTTGGCAATTGTTATAGCTAATATTCATTAACTAAAATAAAAAAATAAAACATATTACAATAATTCATTTTTTACAAATACTACTCGACTGTTGTGCACCCGTTGCGAGTTTGATACAAATGACAACCTATTCGACAGCTGCCCAGGTTGTTTTTAAATATTGGCTAGCAAATTCATTTTTAGTACATTATTCTTACAACAAAAAACTAGACAACTGCACAGTACTTTAAACACAAACTTTGTGAGCATAATCTGTTTTGAGCAGCAGTTAGTATAAGTTATCTTGACCCTGACGGAATACGAATCACATATGGTACATTCAGATACACGTATAACCGCGGTTAAAGACGAAATATATATTGCTATACAAAAACTCATTTGATGTGTTACTATGTGGTTTTTGATTATTGGCAACTGTTTATTAAAAAAATATTTTAACATAAGCAAATTTGTCGTGTAGAAAAATTGAAAAAAATAATAAGTGATACGAGACCAGTAAAAGCTGGAGTAGAGTATAGCATTATCGTACACAAACCTTTAGTAAGTATGTTAGGTTTTTCGCAATTACGATTCTACAGCTAGGCTACGTATTTGAGTTATTGTAATGGAATACGATTATGTTTATTCTTGTAATAGCTATTGACAATTTGACGATTAGGTGTTATTTTGAAAACGAAGTTCCTAGTTTTACGCCGTGCCGTATCGTTACGTATACGGCTCACGGTGCGTGGCGTTAGGGTCTGCGCGTAGTGCTTACAGCAGCCAGCAGGCATAGTAGTTATTAGCACTTTTAAAAATAAATAATTTAATAATTATTAATTAGTTATTACTGTATTATTACCCAGAAATTCGTTACTTGTAATCGGTGATTTGTCAAATAGAATTTCTGGTGCCCATTAGCTGTGATTGGTCACAGCTCACTTGTTCATTACGATTTACGAATATAATAATTCTAAACCTATGAATCACTGAATATTAAGACAATCGTATTGTGTCTATTTAATAATATTTAAAAGTAGTACACAATTAATGAATGCTACTGGTTGTGTTCTGATTTTCTGAACAATAAAATCGTAAATTATGGAACGATTGGGTAATTATAGTCACCGTCATAATAGTCTACCGTTAATTAATTATTAATATATTATTATTATTATTATTATTGTTCACTATATAGTATAGTGATGGTCCGCTATATGTCACGCCACTCGTAACAAAAAAAGATGTTGGGAGGACGCTCGACTTTTCCGTCGTAGCTTACCCCGGGATTGTATAGATCGTCGCGTAACCATTCTATCTAGAACTGTGGTCTAGAGACAGCACAAGAAAATATCTTATCAATTATAATAAATTCGTTATAATTTACAAATTATCATAATATTATAATCGTTTTAAATGTTTTAATGCCAAAACGACACCTTTCTACAGAGTGTTGTAAACAAAATACAACAACTTTGCAGGACATTTGTGTCGCAGGCGGTTAAATTAAACGATGCACATCTGAAAATAATTAATTCAGGGTTAGATTCAAATTCAAAAATATTATACAAGAAGGCAATGCTGCTATTGAATTTAATGAAAATAATGAACCAGCTAATAAAAATTTCGAAAAGCAGTTACGATTTGTTTCAACAAAAAAACTTAAATTAGAATTTCTTGAGGAACAGCGATTAAATAAGGCAACATCAAGTGTAAGTAACAACAAATAATTGATAATTTAAATGGCAAAGATAAGTCTCCTTATGTTCATATTGATTCACATTTTGACCACGCATATGAAAAATATAAGTCTTTAACTTAACTTGTAGTTTAATAATTTTTATAAACTACATTTATACATTTATTTTTAATTTTTTGTATACGAACTATAAGATAATATATATTGTTTTCGCTAACAGTTATTTTATTATAATCTTTTATTTTTAAATTTGTGTTTAGCACTATATGTTTAACATTTACCAATTATGAATTAAGATTAACCACAGAAATATTGAATATTAAAATATGATATTTTTATTTTTTAGATGATAACGAATTTATAATAATTGATAAAAAATACGATATGATGATTGATAAGATAAATTTTTCTGTCATACTGTCTAAACACTTGTTATATTTATATCTAAACACTTGTTATATATATATATGTATTATATTCTATTACCCCTATTGATCATAGTTTTATAATATTTTAATCTCAAACTTTTAAATAAGTCTTTAAAGAATAGACAAATATTGTGCTATGTGTTAGTGTATGTGGAAATCGGGTCCAATGAGTATAATAGGCAAATGAGTCAATATACCGCGAGTCCAATAAGCGGCAACCACTGTATATGCCATTTTAAATTGTAACAAAATGATAAATTCATAAACTTTGCTGTATCTAGTTGCAAAATTCGTTCAACAATTTTCAATATACCTTTTAAAAGTAGTATGGATATCAAATCAATTGCTGTCAACAATGTTACCTCCAACGTTTCATCAAACGCTAGGGTTCCTAGTGAAATTGTAATACACGCTTTAAGAAAATACTAAGAGGAACGTTAAATAATATTTAACGTTCCTCTTAGTATTTTAAAATAGAAAATTTTTAAAATTTTAAAATTTACATATATTATATGTAAATTTTGCATGGTTTTTTTTACCATTAAAGCGACCTCATATTTTAAATGTTTTTACAAGCCGTTTAAGTTTTATTTAGGTAGCCAGGGTAACCAATACGATTATACAATGTAGACACTGTATTATAGTTTATAATTTAAATATAAACACTAATAGTTTTCTGCCGTTACTCGTTATGTGTGACCTTTGGTGACTACTGGCTTGTATTTTAATTATCATACATTAATGTACCTACTTGAAGATTAAGGACTTCAAAAAAAATATTGTTTAGAAGTACCTATACAACGATTTAAAAAAAAATGAAATCATAACTAATAAAAAAAATTATTTCTATATTAAATATGGTGATTTCTATTTGTGTAAATATTCTAACAAAAAATATAATGAAAATGTAACTAGAATGGCATTACATATAAAAAAAAAATTGTACAAAAGTACTAAAACATATATTGGAAAACTTTTCATCAAAGCATTTACCAAGTTTTTGTAAGTAGCTCATACATTTTACATACCTAATAAATAATAACTAATAATAAATAATTAATCATAAACATTTTAACTATTCTTAAAATATTAACTATTAATAACTTTTATTTTTTTTGAATTAAATTTACATTTGAAAACGTTTTTTTCAAAATTTACCAGTTGTCTGAACTTTACATAAATTTACGTTAGTTTACCAAAAAAATGTTACTGGTATATTCTACATCTCTATATAAAATACAACAATGTTTATGAATGTATCATTTTGTACGCAATTTGTATATAGTCATAAACGTAGATATAATTTTTCATTTTTGTGTAGATAACAAATAAAATGAGGCAATAATTTGTAATTTTTTTCATTATTTAATTATACAAATTTTTAACATATATGTAGGTCAACTAAAAATGTTAAATTGACCATAACTTTTAAATCTATAATTTTGAATGTTACTGATATGACTTAATAAGCTGGTGTTTATAATAAAATTGTATTTAACCAATTTGTTTGTTTTGTCTTTTGTTTTATTTTTTTTTAATGTTTATGTATTTACACTATACTTGTCTACACTATCTATTTACCAGTGTGTGTATAAACGCTTTATATATGGTTTTTACAGTGGCATAGTTATGATTTTGTTCTGAGGGATAATGTTAATTTGTTAAGTGAATGTCAAGTTGGATACTACATTTTTTTAACATATTAAACAACACATTTTTTTAATACATCATAATAAATAAACACAATTTATAAAACCATTTAAAAATTTGAAATAATATTAATAATAAAAAAAATGTAAAATAAGGGACACTTATGCAGTTTTGAGTTGTGGTCATCTCTATCGACATCATAAATAACTTAACACATAATTATACTATGATAGGTTCAATGTAAACCATTATGTTGTAAACCTTTATGTTTTTAGAACATAAAAAAAATGCTCAGGGGAATCCCATCATTCCCTACCATAATTATGCCACTGGGTTTTTATACTAATTTGTGTATAGTTTGTACTTGCGAGTGTATTAGGTAGCACAACAATTTAATATAGCATAATATAAATCAGTTTTTCTAAATCTTTCATTCATTTGGTAACCCACCAATTAACTCCTAATTATGTAAGTAATTCTTATCAAAAAAAAAAAAAAAAACCAAGTATGCCATAAAATAGTAATATTCATTAAACGCAATTTCATCATTTAATTTTAATACATTGTAATACTGAATAACTGACACTTAATTCTATTTAATGTAATGATAATTTATAAATTTAAATTAATATTCCTATTGTTTACTAGTTTACGACAGTGCCCCAATTTTGGATCACGATCTGTAAGAATGAGAAACACTGATATAAACTAATAACATTCCGTGTTTAATATATGTCAGTGTACCGTGAATACACGGTAGAGTGTCCCTTATTTATGTATAAAATTTTTTTTTTTACATTTTTGTTAGTCTTAACCATTTAATTTGTGTATATGCATAAAAAAATTAATTACAAAAAGTTTCAAGTCGATCTATTAAGATTAACCCGTGCCGATTTGAATTTGAAATTTAAGTATATTAATTTATTTATAATTTTATCTTATATTTTACATTTTTATGTATATCTCATTTATAATTTGGAAAATAAAAATTTGTTACAAAATATGTTTTAAATGAAATAACATTTTTTATAAATTATGTTCTTATATATTTCTTCTTATTTATTATAGTTTACAAGATATATTGACTTTTGTTTATGAAAGTACTTTTTTCTTAAAATATTATTATGAATTTTTATTAATTAAAATTGTTTTTTCAATGTTTCCTTTTTAGAATCAGGATATAGTTTTCTGTGTTCTTGGATACATTGTAATAGCAACTCAGACTTCTTATCGTCTTTGGTTAAATTTCCGTGAAAATCTTCCATAAGTTTAACTGCTCTTTCCGCTGAATCATTTACTACATTTAGCGAGCATGCAATTTCTTTCCCGTGTAAATAACTTATTTGAATGTCCCATGTGCTCGGAACAACATTAAAAAAGTCTGTATTAATATTAAATCGAGAAAAAAATTGCATATTGTTCTTTGATATAAAAGAAGCCAGTGTTTTTTCTAAAAAAAAAATTTATATTTTTCTATTAATAATCTTACGACTTGTGTAATTAAATATCAAAAACGATAGTAAAATATACCTGAAGAAGTTTCGCCAAGATCTTGAAATGAAACAATAAGACGTTTAGTTGGTTGGATAATTCCCTCATTGTTAAGTGACTGTACCATTAATCTTTTGATTTCGTTTGATAATGTGTCATCAAAGAAAGCTAATGCTGCTGTCTCTTCTGTAAGTACCATAAATGATTACTAATTTTTGTTATAGCGGCTTTTTAAATGTTGGAGTGTTCATTTTCATATAGTTTTAAATATTTTATAAAATTTAAATCGTTGGTCGGTGCTCTAGCTGGTGCGGTACAACTGAACCAAGCTTTTAAATAAAATCAAACAATAAAAACACAAATATTTCGAATAGCGTTTTTTTTTCAGAAGATGATAAAGAGTATTGATTTCGAAAAATATATACTTTTGAACAGTAAATAGCTCTACTCATCTAGCGAGCTTGATGCATTGCTTCAGGTGGATGTATTTTAAATTTATTGTCCAAATTACCATTCAAAAAAATTATAGAAAGCTCAAGTTATTCTTTATAGTTAGCTCTGTAACATTTATTTTGCAACATAGCTCGACAAAAGTTTTACGAGTGCATTGTGAGTATTCAGAATCTGACGATGACGATTGTGAACTTAAGGTCATATCATATAATTGATTTTGAATTTCAGTTGCATTATAATTTGATGAAAATATTATCGGGTCTAATAATTGAAGTTTTTGATTTGTTAGCTTTTCCATTTCACTACATTTACGTTATTTTGCTTTGTTTTCGTTTTCGAATAACTTTTTGTCTATACCACCAAAACAACCAATTTGACCAGGAAGTTTTTGATTAATTAAAAAGTGTTTGTCATTTTCAATTTTCATTATATTTAAAGCATTAGCATGTGCAATATCAAACAAATTGTTGAGTTTGTTAATGAATTCTGTTTCTTTTAATTTAAATGAATCACCTACTTTTTGTGATTTTTTTTGTAGATCACGCCATTCTTCATACACATTCAAAAATTTATTGATACAATGTTGTACTGCTCGGACAGGAATTCGAGCTTTTTCCCAAAAATATTGCACTCACGAATGGCTAACGAAGCACTTTCTCTCATATTAAGTTTTACTGTTCTTACATTATAAAAAAATACTGAAAGCACTTGTCCAATCGACGGGAGTTTTGAGCCTAGAATTTGGGTAGATGGTGATCCAATCAAAAATATTTTTTCATCAGCTTGTAATTTTCTAGACATATTTGCAAAAAACGTAACAACAAACAACGTAGGTACTCAACTAATCACGTATCGTAATGAACTCGACTACCCGATATTATTAATAAAAATCCATTAGACTCTTGGATCGTAATCCATATCGTTCTTATCTAGAAGAAATACGATAATATTTAACATAACAATGTTTGTAATGTTCAAATAATCTGATGATTCCTATAATTGTGTGCAATGTGTATTTATAAAAATTCATAATATAATTTTAATAAAATAGTACTTTCATAAACAAAAGTCAATATATCTTGTAAACTATAATAAATAAGAAGAAATATATAAGAATATAATTTATAGAAAATGTTATTTCATTTAAAGCATATTATGTAACAAATTTTTATTTTCCAAACTATAATTGAGATATACATAAAAATGTAAAATATAACAAAATTACGAATAAATCAATATACTTAAATTTCAAATTCAAGTCGGCACGGATTAATCTTAATAGATTGACTTGAAACTTTTTGTAATTCACTTTTTTATGCATATACACAAATTAAGTGGGCGAGACTAACAAAAATGCAAAAAAAAAATTTAGCCTGGCTCGTTTCACACTACACGGTTTTGACCGTACGGCAAAAAACCGGACGGCGACATTCTGTTAGAGGTACGAATAAGAGCTTATACGTTTTCACATTATACGATTTTATTCGTGCGGCAGAGTTCGATCAGTCACATCAGTCACTTCGAGACACGATTACTTGCGATTAAACTTACAATATATTGTCTAAATAATGGCGGAATTCGATGTAGAATTTTTAATGACTCTCGTGCAAGAGAGACCAGTGTGTGGGACAAAGGTTTAGAATTATACAAAGATAGAAATGCTAAAAAAAATGCCTGGCGAGAAGTTTTAATAGAACTTAACCCGGAATTTGATGCTCAAGGAAAAAAATCGACGATTGTATAACCATAGTGCAATAATTTGTTTGTCGTTCATTGTAACAACGCGCGACTTGAGTGTTCTTATAAAACTAAACCTGTACAAAAGTATACTAAGTATCTATGCTGCAAGTTACTATTTTCTTTAAATAATTACAAAAACTATCTTCCCAGACCCAGCGTATATTGTATACTTACAAATTATTATGCAATATTATTTTTAAATCTATTACTAAATATTGAATTACACATGTATCTAAAAAGTCCTTAAACATATTGGTCATCAGTAAAACATTGATTCTTAGATATAGTTCACTATATTTTCTTATCTTAACAACATGTTTATATCCCCTTTCATCTATATGATATTCTACCAATGTCAGAATTCAGATAATGTCCTCCATTTATCGTTAAATACGTAAAGCTATTTGTATTGGAACCATATCTGAACACTGATACGATTAAATGTGCAATCCTGCAATCCACTGTATGTATAAAGCAATGTAGGGACACCTAAAATTTGAATCCAATTAGCTGTTTGAAGATTTTAGACTATAGGCATTAACCATTGTCTAATTTCACTTTTTGATTTTCTATAGAAAACTATATAACTTTAAATTAATATTATCACATATCTTATACAATTAATTTTACCTTACACATAATATAAGGAATTTATTATTTCTTCAGTTTTAGACTAGATAAATATTATTTTTTCTTCTTATGTTATTCATTTATTGATATTTTGTGTATTTACTTTGTAAATAATGTTAAACATTTGTATATTACCATCGCCAACTAGGAAATATGTTATCATGTTTAGTAGATATTAAATAGTTAGTTATAGTTAGTTTTTAAAGTAAATTGTTTAGCTTAGAACATGATTAAATCAGATTTTTCTGTTTAAATTTGTTAATGGATCCTCATATATATATTCACAATATATTTTTATATTTTATGTAAATATCGTCATATTTATAATTTCTTATATTCATAT
The DNA here is from genome assembly GCA_014851325.1 of Pentalonia nigronervosa. NCBI lineage: Eukaryota > Metazoa > Arthropoda > Insecta > Hemiptera > Aphididae > Pentalonia > Pentalonia nigronervosa. The sequence goes on from JACXSJ010002757.1 coordinate 14,021, forward strand.
ATTAAAATTATATGAAAAAATCTGAATTCTAATAAACTAATATAAAATGTTTAATTTTCATAGTTTGTCATCCGATATATAGGTTTTGATTTATTTGACTCTAGTCTAAATAATTCATATACAAATATACAAAAAACATACAAATTTCATAATCATATTAAAATCATTAGTATTTAAATAAAATCATCTTAGATGAAATCATACAAAAATATATTCATTTCAATAAAATATAATTTAATTTCTTAGTAAAAATATTATCTTTTGTGAAAATGTCATAATTTTAATAAAAACCTAGACAAATATCATCATAACTTAGTAAAAATAGAAATGTTTAAGCTTTTTGTCAGGTAACAAATGAGTCATATGATGAACAATCATATTTGTGTTAAGTACGACTGCAATAAACAAAAATTCGTATTTAAGTTTAAATATAATGTATTTTACTAATTATAATATTATTATATTCCAATTAATAAATCAGTTAAAAATATCACAAATTCATTAAAATTATAATTTACTATTACTACTATTATATTAACATTTTAATTGCAATGAAAACATACATATATTATCACTATCTTTTTATACGTATAGTTAAAATATAAGGAAATATACTTAGACGAAATAAAGAAAAATACTCAACATTCACAGAAAAATCAAAAACATATTTAAATTTAATGATTTTCATAAAAACATAATCTCATAACCTTGATAAATCATTTTATGTATCTATTCAAGTCTAAATGTCTTTGTAAAATATAATTTTTATAAAAACAAATATAAATTTAGCAATTTCAATAAAAAAACAGACAAATTTCATCATCGCCTGATAAAAAAAAAACATGTAAAAATAAAATTCCATTAAAAATATGCATAGATAAAATATGAAAAGTTTTACAGTTTTAAGAAATTGCAATGCCATCTCATAGTATAATAACATAATTTCAGTAAAACATACCCACAAATTAGCAAAAAGATCATAATAAAATATGTAAAATATTTTAATTTTAGTAGAGACGTAAATAAATATCATCTCTTAGCAAACAATTTATGTAAAAATAAGAAAAATTCAGTAAAACATAATATATATTATATAAATTTCATAATTTTCATATTAAAAAAACCTAAACAGATAAAGAAATATAATGGTTTTGTGTGGTAGATACCTACGCACGTTAATTACATATATTTATTTTTGTATATATATAATATTGTCATATAAAACTCTACTTTTATTTTCCAGCAAAACATCAGCTAGATTCAAGTTGTATGTGTACAATGATGTATTTTTTTTTCCTAGATTAGGAGGTATTTCATCAAGTATAGCTAACCCAGATGATCGTTCATTACAATCGCAATAATTAAATATTTGCGACTTGAATGTACTCGGATAGCAATTTAGGGACTTTTCATTATTCGGTTTATCGCACGTTGTGTTGTATGAGCCAACGTGTTTTGGTGAAATACACAATTAAATTAAAATATAATAATAATAATACTGTCAAATAGACAGTATCATATTTATAATATAAGTCAATGAAGCAAATGAGCTGAGACAGCAGTTTGTAAATAATATTTAAGAACATAAGCACTGCGGTAAAAGAGCAATGCGTGTTTTTTATCGAGACACTAGTGTGTGTAGAGTTTCATAGAGACCCGTGTTTTATATGTTTGTTTGTTGAATATAATAAAATTCGTTTTCAGTGCAGATTATTATATTATTATTGAGTAGCCACAACATGTTAGCTTTACTCCGAGTCTGATCTGTAACCGATTGATTTATGGTCTTTGAAGGCGAGGTCTAAAAGGTGAAGTGGTCATACCGACATTTTGAGAACAATTCTGTAACCGGTTGATTCATGGTCGTTTGAGTTCTCAAAATTAGGTAGAAGTGTACCATCGAAAGATAGGTATACGACAATAGTATTATAGGTACTTGCTTTATAAGCTCGCTACTAATTGAATAAAAAATTAAATAAATAAATATTATAATAGATGAAAGGTCAACATATTTTGAAACATTTATAGTTTATAAAAAATGCTTATAGGTATAAACATTTGGTGAAAATTTCATGTATCTACGAACATTATTTCTTTTGTTACACCAAAAATAAAAATTGATATTGTCAAAATTTTGATTTTCGAAAAAATTCCTGTTTTTTCCGATGTGTTTAAAAACTATTGGGAGTTTTTTACTTTTGACCTTCCAAAGTAATAATTAGATTCACTTTCTTATCAGAAAAAATGTGGATAAAGAAAATTGGAGAACTTTTACTGCACTAAAATGTGATGACAGATAAAAAAAAACACACAACATAGTAAAATCAATACATTCTGTACTCCGCTCATAATCTAAAATAATTAATATTTCAATTTACCATAATCAACTATTTTTTTACTGATTAATATTTTATTATTAATAGTAAAATGAATTATTTTAATAGCAATAATATTTTAAAATGCACTTAGTTATATAGACTGACAGACCGTCTTCGCTCAGAATCGTTTTTCTTATGCAATAATATATATTATTGAATTCAAATTTAACACATCCATAAAAGTTACCCATTTGACTAACTGTACAGCAAGTGGTACCTGCTTGCCGACCTTTTTATACTTGTAATTATTATTGTGAAATTAGTACTGTTTTAGCATCCTTGTATCATTGCAACTATATTGTAAAATGCAATTAATAACTTATTAATTGTTATAACTTAATGTATAAACTTAAAGTCAAAGGAAATGAAGATTTTATGTAAACATGCTAATATAAAACATGTGCTTTAATTAATATTAATACTAAAACAATAAATATTGTATACATTAATAAATAATGGGTTGTATTGTTTAAATTAATGAATCAGTGTTCAAATGTAAACCTGAAATGTGGTTCATTAAATTGATAAGTACTATATAAAATATCTATAATAAGTAATTTAGATGATACTAAGATTTATACTTAGACTGGACATAGGTGCATAGTAATACACATACTTAAGTTATACTTACCTAAATCCTCAACGAGTGCCCGATTTTTATGATACTTATTAACAGTGCTTATATGTTTAATAAACAACTAACATAAATTAAATATTTTTTGTTTACTCTCTTATTTGATTTTATTTTAGTGGCCTTTCTTTTACAAATTTACTACTGGATCAATAAATATTTTAGGTAACAACACAACATTTAAGGCAAAAGTATTGTTATGAATATTGTTTAATATACTTTATACTATGGATAGTATTTTGAAAAACTGTTCAGTAGGAAATTTTTTTTTAGTCAATATTATTGTAAAATCAATACCTATCCAGTGTTTGGTTAACCTAAAATGGCACTTTTACATTTATTTGTCCAAAAAATCAAACACATGTTAAAAAATGTATACAATTAAATCTACTCTAATGATAAAACATAAAAGTAAAGACAGGATTTTGCATAAAATGCTTATTGCTATTTTCAATATCATAAATATGCAGTCAAAGAGTCTATAAATCATTATTTGATTGATGAAATATCAAAATGTTATACTGCATAATTTTTCATATTCCAACATTAGTTTATGTTCTACATATGTTTACATATTTTTACAAAAAAACTTACAAATATACACTTAGCAATACAAAAAAATGTTAAATAAAAAAAAAAAAGATTAGTATTAACTTATTGTTTTTCCAATTAACATATTACATTAAATTTTCGTACTTTTCTCCTATTACTAATATACTATTTATTTTTATTAAAATGCTATTCTCTTGATTTTTGCAATGTATTAACGAATAAAAATTAAATATAATTTTAAGACTTTAAAAAAGAATCTCTGTATAATGTTATGTTAACATATTTTATTACACATAGTTTATGGTGAAAGAGATTATTGTCAAAGAGATTTGGCTCAAAGACTTGATTGTATTATTATATATATTTAAATAGTATGCCATCAAATAACTCTTTCATCAATAAACTATTAACATTATCAAAAGTTCATTTTTTATGAATAACTTTGCATAGAGTCTTTTAACCGTCCATTTTAAATTTCTTCAATAAATATAAGATAGTTTACCTATATAAAATATGTAATAAAATTAATAATAAAATATAATTAAAACATCCTATTTACATGACAAAATATCTATAATATAGAATGAAACAAAAATACCTGATAAATGAAATAACCTTTATTCTAATCAATATTTAATTTTTTTTTTTAAATATAATTTATAGACAATGGCATTACAAGAATGATATTGCAATTTTAATTTTTTTATACTAAAAATAATCATTTTTGAATCCAATAAAAAAAAATTTTAAAAAAATTAATAATAGACAATTCGTAAATTTGGTTTTAAAAAAAAAATTGATTGTAAAAACATTTATCTAAGTCAAGTGGTAGTTTACCTTTTACAATTTTTTTAAAATGTCAACATTTTTTAATGTTTAAAATGAATTAAAATTTTTTTTATTTTAAATAATTAAATTTTAACAAGTACTTATTTAAAAAAAAAATTATATAAAATACTAAAAACAAGTTTATACTTTTTGAATTTAAAATTTTTTTGAGTTAACTCAATCAACATTTACAGCACAAAAATATTGAGATTTAAAAAAAAATTGTAAAAAATAAACTAAAAGGACTTAAATAAATATTTTTACATTTAAATAAATAAAATTTTCATTAAGAAAGAGAACTAACAGTTTAAGCTGTAGAATATATAGGTTCCAAGTACTAGGGTGCTCTGGGGCTTGAGTACCCATAGTTTTCTTACATTTTTTTAATTTAAAATTGTCTAAATGTATACAGATATAGAGTTAAAATAATTATACTTGAAATATTATATTATTGAAGTATATATAAAAAATTTAAATTCCATAAGAATTATTTACAGATAGTATTGCATTTTATAGGAATAATTTTGATGAAAATGAATAAGAAGGCTGAAGCGTAGCATATTTAAAGGAGTAATATTTAGGCAATTTATAAGACATATACATTTGGACTATGCCAATGAATGAGTAGTAAATTAACATTTATGTATGTAATTTGTATCACGTTAACTCTCGCACACGCATGCACATGATAATGAGTCGCGAAAATGAAATATATTTTTGATTGCATATTATAAAAACTACTAAAAGTGATTGTAAATTAATTATATTTCCTGAAGTTCAATTGTAATTTAAAAAAAAAATGGTTGAATTCATAAATTTCTAAGCTATATTTTATAAATCACTTTTTCTATTTAAAACTTGATGAGCCCTAAATAAATATAAATGCAATGCAATTTCAAAAATAATATCTTAATTTTAAGGTTGTTTAAAATTGAAAATTTTTAATCGATTCTCGAAATATTTTGCCAAAGAACTTTTGTGTGTATTAAAAATTAAAATCGGACATTAAGAAAAGTTCTAAAAAATACTTTGGTATGTGGAATTTACTACTGTTTATTGGTCTAAAATATATGAAAAATGCTTGTGCTGCGAATTGCAATACCCTTAAGGTCTAGTTACACATAACCGTTCCGTATTCACAACGTCAACATTCAGTATTAATGCAAATGTGGTAATGTGCAATTTACACATAACCGATTTATATCCGTAATGCCCGTTCAATATCAGAAATCAGTGAAAATTATTTTTGACCTTTTCCATACCCACTTATTTTAGTATAGTACTATACGTCAGTAGTGAACTTTGAAGTAAACGTTTATACCTAAATTAGTTTTGATTTTGTGTTGTAATAATTAATATTAAATAACTAATTTTCGTAACTATTTTCATTCACTGCTATTATTAATTGTTTGAATGAAAATATGGCTGAGAACTTAAATGACATATAATATCTAGCTGTACTTGCGTTGTTACTAGACAGAGACAAAGAATACAAAAAAAAAAAAGATTTTGGATTCAAGACGTATGGAAAAAAATAAATAAAAAGGGAATTTGCCACTTTATATAAATAATTAGTTGATCATGAAACGAAATTTTTTGAATATTTTCGAATACCACGATACACTTTCAACGTATTATTACATAAAATTGAAAATGATATTAAAAAACAAAACATTTTTGAAGAGGCAATAACACCAATATAACGACTATCAGTTTGTTTAGGTACATATACAATTGTGCTATGTATATGGTGATTTATTTTTGTAAATTTAATAAAGCTTAACAAATTTTAAATCTTTTTAAAATAAATGTTGTCTTATAAAATTAACAAATAATAAATTGTTTGAAATAAATTTTAAAAAAATTAAAAATGTATACAACTAACATTTAAAAATGAACATTGTATTATATAACATTGTTTAACATATAATAATAATAATTATTATTACATAATTATAATAATAATATAATAACATATAAAATTTTTATATAACATTGTATTTAACATTATAATTATAATGTCTGTGTATACTTCTACATCTGTAGGTCCTTGAATGTTATAGGCAAGAGTCTGAGTAGCGTTTAAAGACATACTTTGTGCAGGGGATGGTGATTAAGGTGAACAATACTATGTATTTTGTGATATTATATTTTTTTGCACTTGTACATAAGCATAGTTTTAAACATTTCTTTTAATACATTGTGGAGATGACTGTGAGGACAAATAGTGCGATGTAGATGTCGTGTCTTTTGGTTCTAAATATTGGTAGCTGTAGCTGCATTTGGAATGATATTTCGATTAAATTGCTGATATGTTGGCGATAGTACAAGAGAAAATGGCATCATATGAGATTTTTTTTTCTGTTTTTCATCTAAGATCATTTTTATTTCATATTCTTGGACTGTTGAAAATATTTTGGATCTCACTAAGTTTAAATAAATACGGCGTGAATGTCTGAAGTGTTGGTAAAAGGCCCGCCAAAAAAGCATCAACTAGATTATTTTGAGTGGCATTGGATATATTTTCTTGTTTTTGTATAATATATTTCATCAACGTGGTTGAAGCCAAATATGGTGTAATTAAACGTTTTTGAGGCAATTTTCGAACTAGCTTTGACGACTGAGTTTGTTATACAGTTTGCAATTGTTTACCATCCATTTCCTCATTTTGAACTGCAGTGTTTTATTTTTATTTTTGTCCACATTTTCATTGAAAATGTCTTTGTTGTCTTCATTGTCAGTATCTTCTATGTGGCCAAAGTGTCCCTTTTTTGTAGATGTGGTTTTAAAAATTGTAATTGGTCATCAAATTTATTTTTTTTATGGATTTCCTATAATTGTTTCTGATATTATTCCACCGAGTTTTGTAATTTTTTCCTATAATTACATATTATACTAAAATATTAAAACAAAATAGTGTATTTCATGATAATAATTTAAAGTTTAAAATAGATGATATTTACATGCTTATTACGTTAGTTTATATTTTATACATTATAAAAAAAAAAAATATTTTTATTGCGTATTTGTTTATATATTCACTTTTAAATTTGTATCATATATATATATATATATACAAACTAAATCTATATAATAAATTTTATAAAAATTTAATAACTTTTTTTACAAAAAAAAATTTACATTTAAACAAGCCTGGGTAAGTTAATTATAATTTTTTAACTGAGTTAAGTTAATATAAACATTTTAAAAAATTTAAAATTAATAGTTTTCTTATTTTTTTTAACTTAGTTAAGTTAAAAGTTTTATGGAAACTTACAATTTACTTAAATTAATTTTTTTTTTTTAATATATAAATTCCAGTTATATGATTTAAAATAATAAAAAGTAAATATTTATGCAATATGCATCATCAATAATAATTGTATTATATTTATTATTTAATCATTTATAAATTAACGAAACTTGGATTTGATTAAAACTAACTTGTTATTTATTTAATTTATATCAACAAAAATCAGTTAAATTAAAAATCCTGTTAATGAAAATTAAATTTAAAAACTTTTTAACTCGTTTATGCCTAGGCTTCCATTTAGGTGGACAGTGTTTTATTAATTAATATTATTATATCACTTTTCTGTAAATAAAAAAAATTATAAATTTGACATTTCAGATCTTTGACTACGGGAGATTCCTTTAAGACAATTTTATTTAGTTATCGTCTTTGTCATTCGGCTATTTATAGAATTGTCATTGAAACTTGTAAAAGTATAGTAACAAATTTAATGTCTGTAGAAGTAATGCCACAACCCACAGAAGAAAGATGGAAACAAATTACAAATGATTTTTGGACCAATTGGAATTTTCCGAATTCTCTAGGTTCGTTGGATGGAAAATATGTCACTATTCAAGCACTACCAAATATTGGTTCAAATTTTTTTAACTATAAAAAAACATTTTCAGTCGTGTTATTCGCATTAAAAAGTTTTTTTTTTAAAAAAAACTACTTAGTCATTTAACATGATTTATTGAATTTTGAATGTAGTTAAATACTTAAATATAATATTATTATAATAATTATATTTACGTTATTAAATACATTTCATGCATGAAATAATAAATCATTCATGCTATTTCTATATACGTAATATTTATTTTCTATAGGTAACCAAAAATGTTAACAAAATTGTATCATTGTATAAAAAAATACAACCTTCAAAATTAGTTAGGCGAAATAGTATTCTAATTTTGATGACACTGATTCCATCAAAATCTTTAAAGTAAATAAAAGCCATCAATGATGAAATACAATATTTAAAACGATTCTGAGCGGAGCTCGGAAAATTGGAATTTGTCGTTATTTTTATATTGCCATTAGAAAGAATTTTAACTTTAAACACATTCTGTTGTTAAGGAGCGGTAAACATTATTTTTAGTATACTTAATAACTTAAAAATGATTTTTGTATTCGATTTTTGATTCTCAAACATTTAAATTGATTGTTTATGCATTTTTAACTACAAAGTAGTTTACTGTTTTTCGTGATTTTTATGAATTTTGACAATATTTAAACCCCAAACGCTTATTAAAAAAAAAAATCATTTTTATTTACTATCATAAGAAAAACTTATAAGAATATATTTTTTAGATGTTTTGGTTATAAGTTATAATATTAACTACTTATGAAAAATCGTATTTTAAATTTGCAATGCTTAGCATCATAACTGTAGTTATCTGTTAGGTTTATTTCATTTTCAATACTACGCCAAATCACATCTTTATATCCACTGTCCACATACTTTGCATGTGATAAATCACAACTCACGTGAGAGTAAACCATCTCAATGAGTTTTTCATCAATATTACTCATAGTTATGTATAAATAATATAAATTATTATAATATAATGTAGTAATAATCAATTTAAACATTTATTAAAGTCACTTATGAACATGTGCAGTTGAGGCTCGCCAAGTTCAGACTGTCAGAAAAACAAATCGGACGGCTGTTTACATTGTTCCGTATTTTCTATATCCATATCACTGAAATTCCCAAAAACATTGTCTCCGACAAATTTTTAAAATACGGAAAGAGGCGGTGCGAATACGGAATGGACATGTATAAATGTGTCCATTTTATAATGAGTACCTAAACAAACTTAAAACGCCGGACACGGAACGATTATGTGTAAATTGGTAGACCTAATACTAAATTCCTCACAACAATCATGTTTTCTTAACCTATATAGTTCATAGCTTTGATATTTATGAATTGTGACTTATATGCAATATGCATATTTCAACAAATGATTAGACACTAATGTCACACATTTTCAATCATCACACATTTTTACATTTATCAAAAAATAATTAAATAATATTATTAGTAATACCATAGTCATTATTGATTATGTAATAAAAATATTAGTAAGTTATTCAACAATATGTAACAAGATAATAAAATACATTAGTTATAAAGACCTTTAATTGTACAATAATTTTTAAAAACATTTTTTTGTAAAACACCAAATTACTCCTAAACAGATATATGTGGGATGGTTGCATTCAGCATAATACCATTCATATATGTTATTATTATAAGATTTTATTTAAGCATTTAGATAGGCATATTATTAGTTTTGAACAATAAATGAAATACTAAAATTAAAAAATAATATATAGTTTTATTTATCTATAATATACAAATTTCGGCAAAAAAATGTTCTTATTATACATCAAAAATATGCTTATAATGTATAACCTACCATTCTTCATGAAAAATCAACCTATAATATTCCAATATTATACAAAAAACTTGCGTATTAATGTTTGATGTCCTAATTGTAGACGAAAAACATACGTATAATATCCTATTACCTAAACGTATTCAATACGAAAAATAGATACATTGATTGAAGTGTGCTATTCGTTGAATATACCACTTTCGTTGAAATATTATTCTAATAAACGTAACCTGTACCTAAATTTTACATATATATATATGTACAATATACCTACGCATAATATTTGTATTTTTGTTTGCTGGGTATCACTATAATATACACGTCATACAGTGGACGGAATTTCGAAAATAGCTGAACAAAAATAATAAATGTAACATAATTTCGTTTTATATAACATTGAACATTGGTTATAAGTCGTTTTAAACATACATTAAACAAATTTAACATCATAACATTTAATACACAATTTTATTCAGATTTTGAGTCAGAAATAACAACGGTTATTTCGATAGATTAACTATGCGAATCTAACAAATGTTGAACTTTCTTTTTTTTTTGTTTTTTCACAGCTTTCTTGAAAAGGTTTTTTTGGACAGCTGCGGCCTTCAGTCATATTATTATTAGCCTCATTTTTATTAAAAGAAAACATTAATTTAGTATCCAGTCAGAGAGAATATTTAAAATACAATTTATTTGCACTACGACTACACTCCTTCCATTTTTTTTTGAAGGCTTGAGAAAAAACTAAAAATTACCGAAGGAATATTTGTTTGAATACTGTGTACATTTAACTTATTTTCTACATGTTCAATTATGATTTTTCGAGACTGGACATCCAGTGGTAAGTAAAAATTATATTTTTATCTAGCTATTTTCGAATTCCTCCCACTGTGCGTCGTAGTGTTTGCGGTATGCACTTGACACATACACGTGTATTACATATAAATGTATAATAAAGTTAATATTTTAGTAATTCACTTATACTTAATTGAGTATGATTGAGTGGCTCGAGGTTTGACATAACAATTCGACATTTTTACGACGTTTTTCGCGTAATTTATAAAATTTTAAAATATTTTACACGTTTCCCGCGATCCGACGCAGTCTGATTGCTTACCCAAACCGCTAATTCCTACTTATCTTCGCTCATTGACTGGTTCACAATTCATCGCATTGACGTGATATGCTACACACATTTTTTTGCGATCCGACGCAGTCGGATTGCCTACATAGCGGACAAGTTTCACTTGACGTCACTGATTTGCTATAGCAACATGTCTATAGGCTCTCAAATACACACCTCGACATTAAACTTTTCTGTAGACGAACAAAAACCAGGTATTCGGTGCGGGCTGTATACAGCCATTTTCTACCAACATAAATATATAATGACGGATACCTAGACGCTTAAGCTCTGCATTCAAAAACACATTCCCGGCTCCGCAAACAGCTCGCCAAACTGTCCAAATCTGTTGAAATACTCAAAAAAATTTAATACGCAATCATCGCCCGAACTGTTTTATGCCATTTTATTTTTTGAATTTAATTTATCTTTATTATCAATCATTTTATATATATAAAATCGATTTCGCTATTAATACTTATTTTATCATGTACTAATTGTAAACAATGTTCTCCCTTTGAATTTATATTAATTATTTTTAAACTAGTATTTAAATAACATTTTGATTTAATTTTTCAAATTCAATAATTAAAATTATCAGGGTGCTTAGTGATTGAAATTGATGAAAGTGATTTGTCTACGCTGGGCAGGACGGCTATAGTATGCATATTATATCTCTACTTCTATTACATTTGAGTATTATAACATGAAATATGCGATTTATATACAATTTTAACAATTTAATATTTTAATGTTTAATGTTCATAATTTTAAATTTGTTTAAACAGAATAATAACATTAATGTTTGACTATTATAATATAATGTTACATCTCATATAATATAAAAATACGTATTATTTTAATCTACATAAAATATTGTAGGAACCTATAGAAACATTATAATATTGTATACTATAATATATAACATGAACGATGAACATGTTGCAATATTGTATTTAGGTAATTGCATATATTATATATTTAATTTATTAATTTAATTAGAACTTTGATATTTTGAGGACAAGATTAAAATCTTACTAATACATACATGCATAGTTTAATAAAGTATTTTAAAGTTAATTTTGCCTGTACATTTCAGTATTTCGCATAAGTCATAAATATTTAAATTTAAATATACATGTTAGGTACATTGGTATAGGTAATAGAGTTGAGTATATATTATACATTATATACAGTGTCGGCCTGGTATATAAAAGGCCTCGGCCGCAATTTTGCTTTAGGGCCTTAATTTTTTTTTTTTACATTTTTCATAGGATATTGGATTAATGTATATCCTCCCCCCCTCCCCCCCAGCCAGCCGAATAGTTATATTAAAAAAAAAAAACGATTAAATAAAAAACGACTATAATTGTATGATTTGAAGCAGACCGTTAAACGCTGACTGTTACTCCAAGCCATGGGACTCTAGCCCCTTCTTCTGTCTCATCTCGCAGGCCCTGACAGTGTCGTGTCAGCATATTTTTAGTTCCATTAATTATAAATTTAAAAAAAAAGCACAGGGCCTCGGCCGCGTTCGCGGTTCCGCGGCCCTGGCCAGGCCGACACTGATTATATATTCTATACTCAATGGTAATAGCAGTTGATAAAAATTCCAATTATTTACGTAAAAGCATATTTCACGGCTTATATAAAATAATTATAATTTATAATTATTTTACTAATATAATATTATTTTTAAAATAGTTTTCTATATTAAAGACTCGCACACTTAATGTTTTAAAATGGATTGAAATGGCAGCGCCCATGTCAATGTTCTTTCGAGTAAAACATCAAATATTTTAAAACTGTACTGTAATTTGTATTTTTTCAACACACTGCAGCGGTGGTGGTAAATTGTGTCCTACTGTATAAATTAAGGTCTAGGTTGCCTGCTGCAATGTGTAGGGAACTTTAAGGTCTATATATCCTTGTAATTAATCAATATGAGCAAGTTTATAGCAGAAATATTGAATTTAATTTAATAATTTCAACTCTGCTAGCTCTTTTTGGATTGAAAACTACCGGTGACGTAGTTTTCTCAATAAGTATATAGACCGGTGCAGCCGTAAGGGAGTTACAATATTTAAAACTGCAATAATCAATTTCATGGATACACAAGTCACAAATACAACAATATATTATATAATATTTATAATTTATCATAATTATCTTATGATAACTTATTTTATGTTCTCACACAAAACATAGCAAGTAAGCGGTTACATATTATGTAAATTCCAACAAAAAAAAAAAATACACCCGTACCCAGGACGAATGAAAATAAATTACTGACTGGACTAATGACAACTTAAAATTTGTATATTTTTATATACTTAAAATTACTAACTTTTATGCAACTTAAAATTTGTATATTTTTATGTTGCATAAAAAAAAAAGCAAACCACATCAATTATATGTTTAAGAAGTTAGTCCCAAGTCTGAATAATACGAGAAGGAAATTTGTATACGTTATTTTTTTGCGCGGGAACTTACGTATGCATATCCATGAATGATTTTTACCGTCTACCCATAATATCTCACGTGGGAAGTGGGAACTTGCATTTGTCCATGCAACTATGGGTCGCCTACGGCCTCCTAGCGCCTACCCTTGATAATGACATTAAGTGCGAAATGTCACCAGAAATTTCATAAACTTCTTGTATTCTTATCTATTGTAGATATTTTGATAATTTAATTTATATATCTTACAAAATAACGTTTTATCCATTAAACGATAACTTTACCACACTATATACAAAACTATTGCTTTTATATAAAACAAAATCAGTTTTTCATGACATACACAAATATACTGTGTTGAAAACTTAAACCTGGATATAACAATAAATTATTTCTATTAATGTCTATATGAAATGGCTAAAGCATTTACACTTATATATATATATATATATATATATATATATATATGTAATATTGTTATAAAAATAAAGTCGTCATTTAAATATTTTTAACGTTATAATATGAAGGCCATCTGTGTAATATAATACATTTATGAGACTATTTTTTTAATAAATCCATTAGTTAATAGGTTTTATACACAACAAAAAGTTAGGATATTTGATATTAGTTGTTCAATTTTTTTTAATTATTTGATAAAACAAATTTAAGTGCATTATTGTTTATAAAATAAAGATATGTAATATATGTATCCCGAAGGACAAAACTTATTTGGCACGTAAGTATTTAATTGTTTAACTGCAAACAATGTCACTTTGTGTAAAATATGGTTTATCTATTACATTATGATCAAAAAAATATAGATATAATTTTATTGATTATTGTAATAGTACTGTTTATTAAAGATAAATTCATTTTGAATATTTTATTTCAATTTAGTTGTATCATAAACAATTAAACTAAAGAAATAGAACGTGTTACATTTGTAATAAATCAATAAATTCAACCCTATAAATTAGTATGCAAATTTGTTCATGTTTTAATTTATATACATAAAGTATAAAAAAACACATTTTTACCATTAAAAAGGGAGACCTTTGATTTATTATTAATTTCGTTCCTTAACTTTGATTTTAGTTTGAGTGATTCTTTTATCTAAAAATCAACAATAAGGTACTAATATACGTCTACTTAAATAGTTGTATGTATTACTACAAATTAAATAAAACTATTTATTTATTTAATCTGTGGTATTACTTTGAAAAAGTAAGTACCTATTTAAAACTTAAATATATTTAAGATTTAAAATTTTATTTTTTCTCATAATTTTATTGAAATTTTTCCTACATCAAATCTTTTAAAAAGCGTCGTCATATCTTAAGTGAAGAAAAGCTGAAACTTTTATAATGGTCACTTAAACTGGTTAAGTTTTGACCCAAAGTTTTCAACTAGTTAAGGGACGTGACTTGTTTTTTGTTCAAAAACATGCCTTACAGGAGAAACTCTCACGCTCCGTAGAGTGATCTAATTTCGATAATACTTTTTTTTCGTTGAAAACACTTCTTACAGGGCGTATTGCACATGGATTTTTAAAATTCCATTTTAAAATCATGTAATAAGATTTTGAACATAAGCAATTTTCACAAGTTTTTGTTTTTTTAATTATTTTTGTAGTTAGCCACGAAATTAAAAATCGAATTCCATTATTCCCTGTAAAAAATCTTTCTAACAAAAATAAAATGAATCATATCAGACCACTCTACGAAGCACGAAAGTTTTTTCTGTAAAGCTTGTTTTGAGCAAAAAATTATGTGTCTTATTTTTGGTCGGCGGGGGCCGTTGACATGTTTGCGCGGTACCCGTTTACAACCATACTCACACTAAACATCGTTGACGAAAAATTCAAATTCCATAGGCGACAGCGACGAATTGCATATTGCCTAAATAGTGCCCCTTAATAAAGACACGAACAGGCCCCATATTGTATAAAATAAATAATTTCTTTGTAGTATACGCCCATACATTTGATTGAATACATAAAATGTTGTGACTTCCGAAGTATATAACATAATGAAATCACTTGGTATATACATTACACAATAGATATAATATAAGTGTATATGTATATTTGTATAGATTTAATACAAAACAGTACCTATGGACTATGAAGTATATTTCTCATTTAAAAATTTTGAACATTAGTGCAGTTATTGTGTACAAAGTAAAAATATTACAATTTCTATTTGAAACCACGGATTGGTGATGATAACAGAAAAAATAATTTGTTGAGTAATGACTTAGATAACCGTATCAAAAATATTTCGTTCGAGTGCAAATACACTTAATTTTGTACATGGTGTTATGACTTGTTATAATGTTATCTATGAATATACGAATAAAAACGCGGAAATGATAGTCACATATTCTATCATATTTCATAAAACAAATTTATAGTAATCAAAAACGTTACATATTGTTGACCAAATAAAAAATTGTACAAGGTTTGAGCTATTTTGATTTAAATCGTGATTTATTAGCATTGCTTACCTGATAATGGTCGGGAGGCTGGTGGGGATGTTACGAGAGTCATTTAAATACGGTTGACACGCTTGTAGCACAGATACGAACTGTAGGTAAAGCTGTACATATAGCGTCCACAGTTCGTTTTACGGAAAACATAGTGCCAATAATAATATCGCCGCCATCGTGGTCATTAATTGACATATTATATGCGTACAAATGTATTGTTTTTTCTTCTTGCTTCGCGGAGGCTAAAAATGTAATGAACTTATATCATCGATTAATATTATTTTTGTTGTAAGGAGATCGATGGTCGTCCGGATTGTGATTCACAAAATCCCAAAATTTGCAACGACGATCACAGTGAAAGAAGGCCGCAGCAACGATATTCAATACTTTGGGCAGCCACTGCAGTGTTTGGTAAGTTACTTTACCCATTAATCTGAAAAAAATCGTAGTCAGAAAAGAATAGTTAATTTAATATAAAGTATAGTGCAGGTAGATAAGTTATCGACTAAAGACTAAATACATTGAACTAAAATTGGAAAACAATAATTTATAAGCAATTAAAAAAAATATCAGCAAGTGGGAAACGCACTGCTGTACAGTGAGTGTTTACTAAGGTCACCATAATGGATTTGTTAAATTTGAATTCAATGATATAAAATCATTGTATACGAAAAACGATTCTGAGTGAAGACAGTCTATCAGCCTATATTACTAAAGTATATTTTATGATATTATTGCCATTAAAGTAATTAATTTTACTATTAAGATTACAGTAAGTTGAATTAATTTTTGCCGAAAATATTGCATTTGAAAAAATCGTTGAGTGTATATAACATAATAAACGTAATTTAAAAGTCTCAAACACCCACGAAAAATATTTTTAAATTACAACGAAATAACTAACATCGTTATTCTTCATTTAAATATCTAATTTGAACTTAAAATGTCTATAAAAATCAACTATGTGAATATATTATTTTAATTTTTTGGTTACACTATTAACTACTTACAAAAAACCTTGTTTTAAATTTTCAATCTTTAGCTATAAAAACTGAACATAAAAAAACAAACATCATTGTAAAATTAAAACATTCCTCGCTCCTCTTAGAATCTAAAAGGGGGTATAGGTACAGCTATTACTCTGCTGTACGGTAGGTATACCGTATCTTGTAATTAAGTCACTGCAATGTTTGTGTTAAATTTGAAAACAATAATAATATAATGTCATTGCACACGAAAAACGATTCTGAGCGAAAACCGTCTGTCAGCCAATATTAATAAATATATTATATTTTATGATATCGTATTTATATTGCTATTAATAAAGTAATTTATTTTACAAACACAATATACGGAAATTTGAATTAATTTTTGCGAAAATATTGCATTTCAAAGTCACACGAAAAGTATTTTTGAATTACAACAAAATAATAAAAATAGTTTATTCTTCGTTTAAGTATCTAATTTTGTTCAATATTTAATTTAAAATGTTTTAATTGTATAATGAGAAAATTCTTGTATTTCAATACTTTTTAGATGCTTTGATTTTAGTTTGAATTTTGTTATACATTTCAAGCCTTAGTTATACAAATTTAACATTTTATAAATATTTAACTTTCAAATAATTTACCTAACCTAACCTGTACAAATGTTTGTAATTTAGACAAATTTTGTCAAAATTTAAACTTCAAATGCTCATAAAAAAATATCGTGCATAAATATTTTTTATATTTTTGAATAGCTTTAATAAAAACTTATGGGGAACCTTGTAATACATTTCCAAATATTTTGACAAATCGAACAATTTTTTATTGAAGTTTATACAAAATTTTAAATGTTTATAAATAGCTTAAAAAAAGTCAAAATAATTCAATTTTACCATATATATAGAAAATTCTACTATGTATTTTTTGATGAAAATTTCAAGTAAATATAATAATTCATTTTTGAATTGAATGGTTTGATGATAAATCGTAATTTTACACATGAATATCCGATTTCGTCAACGAATTTTAACTTCAGATGTCCATTATAACTATTTGTGAAACAATTGTGGTCTAACTAGCTATCTACCAGTTACTATTGATGCATCGTGACTAAAATATGTGATTTACCGTAACTGTAATCTCTATTTGAATATATTTTTTTTACTGACTCTCAATAGTTTTTTAAGTTCTTCACCAAATCTTACATTACATTTTATTTGTGTACAAGTCCTTATAATGTTGTCATTAATCACTATCGTCTCAAGATTTTTTTTTCAATATAATATCTGTATAAACACCAATAGCTTTATCAATATAAAAATAATAAAATTTGCACATAAAAATAAAATTTCATCCGATCTCAACGTATCGATCACAACAAATAGTTACGGATAAATTAAAGTGAAATTCTAATCAACATGTGACTATAGATGACTTTTATTGTAGTATCTATAATATTTGATACTATAAGATCTTTACTTAAACGTAGGCACAAAATATTATCTTAACAGTAGTCTCGATAAAGTTGTGAACTTGTGTACTTACACTAAATTAGTAAATTATCTGTACATTATAAAATATAATAATATTATAAAATAATAAATATAATTATAAAAATAATGTAATATAATATTATAATTATAATTATTATTATAATATAAATAGTATTATTATATAATACATTATTTTTACCTTGCGAGCAAATGTAAATTGGGCCCACGATTATCTTTTTTGTTGTAAACTCGGCCTTAATTTTTCATCGATAAACATATACTAACAACAAATTTTAATTCTATCATAATCAAATTTAAAAAAAATACAAACCGAAACCTATATTAAAATCAATAGTCTACCACGAACTATTTTAATTTCAAAATTTCAAAACAAAAATGAAATAATTGTTGAAAATCACGTTTAAAAGCATAAAATAAAAAAAATTTAATAATTAATAGGTACGTCAAAAAATAAATTTGACTTACATTTTTACATTTACGATTTTATATTTATATAGTTTAATTATTTTAAAATGAATTTTCATACTTTTTAATTATATGAAAATGAAAATAAAACAAAATAATTTTTGCAGGAACATAATAATGAAAATCGCCTCCTCATGGTGTCTTCTTGGTAATGCTAAATGATTCTCAAAAATATTATAAAATAATTATTAATTAGATATGAGAAGATCTGGGAATATTATTATTTTTACTCGGACCGAGTTTATATGTCAATCATTTTTACCTGAAAAAAACCAGGCCGAGTTTACTATGGATCTTTTTAACTTTTTTCCTCGGGCCGAGTTAACAATCGCCCACTTACGTATACTAATACTTAGGTAGCATACAGTAGATATCACGTTAGACCATAGCCATTTGTAGAATACTAAGGTCGACATTTTTTTTTTGATTTCCAATAATAACAACTTACGAGGAACTCTGTATTACATTTTCAAATCTTCGGTATGAATGTTAAACATTTTAAAAAATGTTAACTACAAAATAATTATCAAATTTTTGCGATTTTGATAAAATGCACACTACTTAGATTTATTTAGTAAAAATCGTACGTGCGTATACAATACCTACGTAACGATTGATGCGCAAACAAAACGACTACAAAAATATAATTTTATACTACTGTGTATAAACATTTATAATATTGTGTTATCAGAATATTTTTTCTCAGAGTCGACATAAATGTGAAAAAATCAATTTTAGAATGTTTTTCATATAGTCGTGTTGTATATGTAATCGACGTATCTTCTCGGTTATTTTCTAATAAACAAAATACTATACTGACACGTAATAATATTTTTTTTATTTTATGCATGACTGATATACCTGTACAGCTGAATAAATAATTGTTGGCAATAATAAAATAATATAGAAACAAATAGTATATAGTTGTGCAAACAAATGCCTATTTTTATAATATTTTGTGCCGTTTTGAAAGGTAAATTTTAAAAAATGCTCGTGCTAGTTGTGTAATAAAATGCAGTTGCTTAGAATATGGGTCGGTCATAAGTGTTTGGCCGTTGTTTTATTTTTATTAGAACAAACATAAGTAGAAAATTGAATTTAATCAAATTATTAAACCGTACAGCAGCCGTAATCAGGGGCGCCGATGTATTTTGAAACACCTATGACAATTTTATTTTGAGTCAATATACCTACTCATCCACTAATGAAAACAATCCTAACGTTTTACTTATAAGTTATAACTTAATAATACAGTAAAATGTGTAAGCAGCAATACTTATGTCCCTATTTTTCTTCACATCATACCCACCCACCCACTTATTTACTTATGACGTTAAAACCAACTCTCGGCGCCCCTGGCTGCAGCCTGTAGTCAAATGTTAGAAATCCTAATACTCGGTTGGGACGATACCTTGCCTGTCCGGCGATGCAGACAGCTCTGATATTTTGATGGGATTGTTAAATAGCTCGTGAAAATTGAATTACGTCGATCGTAATGCTTCGACTGCCATAAATCAGAATGGTTTGAATATAATGTTTGATACGGAGCTCTACGACCCAATTCTGCTGGCGCATAAAACGCTAGAAAATCGATGACACAAAAACAGTGAAAAACATTTGTAAAACCAACGACGGCGGCGGCGTCTTTCACGACTATACGCGCCCCCCCACTCGAACGGCGTAATGCATTTTTATTCGTCTCCAACCTATTCGCCGTAAGCTCCACCGTTGGATATTATGCAATTAATGCAGTTTGTGCTCCGGGCGGCGCGCTGTGCCGCATACGTACTACGCCACGCCCCGAAATTTGATGACCGAGCAAAATATTCTTTTTCCTCCTCGCCGTTGATGTAAACATTTATACCGAGGTGGATTGATAAATTGATAAATAATAATAATAATTGATAAATCAATCCACATTGGTTTATACTATAGCTGTCCCGCTCGGCGTCGCCCATGCCAAAGATTTGAAAAAAATTGTAAAAAAATTGTGTCTGTAACACCTATATAATACTTCCACTAATATTATAATAATAATAGAATATGTGACCTGCAATGGCAACCTTACATAAATAAACAAAAAGATTATTATTTTTTCGTGAGCCGAAAACTAAATTTATGTGTGACCGTGTGAACATCCTTTAGTTGGACAAAGGTTGGAAAATAATCTATAAACACGCTCCAAGTCTCGAGGAATCTAATGGTAAAACTTTTATTGAAAACTGTCCGCAGTATAGTTTCTGAGTTTAGCTGTTGCCGAGGATAGTTTGTTGATTTCACGTATATATATATATATATATATAGTTAGATATAATATCTATCACGTCGTATATTATATTTATTAAACGCGCGTCTTTATAAAAATATTAAAAATATATAACATTTTATTTTATTAACACGCTAACTGCCACATATATATATATATTTAATGCATAACCTAGGGGGCCATGTGTACATTTTTATGTACACACAAGAAATTGTCAAACTTGCTTTCATGTACATTATTATGTACACCGCCTTTCTTAAATTCACTATCGTTGTGTACAGAAACTTGACACGGGCGCGTTGATTTTAAATAGTAATATGAATCTCATAGCCCCACGGCCATTTTTGTATTCTAGCGAACACGTAGCACGACTAGTTTTTAAAATAAATGACATTTAATTTTGACCAATATTTCGTCGGTGTCATCAAAATCAGATAGTGAGCTCGACAGAACATCATTGTCGTCAAGTAAATTTTCTATTTGTTGACGATCCATGTATGAAACAATTAATACTATATTATAATAATATTATAAAATGCTACAAATACAAGACGTACACCTTCACAACTCTAAACACTAATGTCAACACTAAACTTCACGTAATAATACACTAAATAAAACCACACAAAATATTATCAACAATTATTTATATAAAGGCATGATGAATTATCGAGAATAAAGAATACAAGTAGATTAAGAGTACTGGAAATTTACGTTAGAAGTCTTAAAATAAACTCGGATAAGAAGAGATAAAAATAAATACTTTGCAATGAAATCTGTCTGGGAGGCCACATGTACATTATTTTCAAACAATCAAAATATAGAATTGTTTATATCGAAATGTCTTTTAAATATATTATAAAAATTAAGTAAAACAAAAATATACCTACACATGAACAGCAAATTTGCCGTGTACAAAAAAATGTACACATGGCAGTCGACGTGTTAATATTACCTTAGGTATAGATGCTATGTATAAATGATCTGATTCAATTGTTCGTTTTTTTCATTTTAAAATATACTTTTGAATCCTTCCTCTCAGCTTATGTCAAATATAGTAACAAGATAGGTACTGGAATTTGTTGTATCCTACACCGCTGTCACCAAAAATGTTATGATGGATTATCGTCGACAGGCACCAGCGTTGTTCTAATCGGTGTCAATTTATTTAGGTGCCTACCTGTTCTTCAGTTATATCGTGTTTATGGGCTAGTATAAATATAATGATAAACAAAAAAATCGTTTTAAAACCTTTCCGATCTGATACAATATACATGCAATTAAATAATATGAACAATCCATTTCATAGTTCGAGCTACCACGTCGAATGCTATGTCCGCGGAATATACACATTGCAATTTTGCGAGTACGTACCGTATTATAATAATATAATATACAATGAGCATAATTATATATTTATGTTGATTGCTATGTATAATAAAATCGTTTTAATGCTTAAACTGCAAAAATTGCTTTATTGTGCATATAATATAACCCATAACCCGTGTTTTTTTTTTTGGTCGGCGGATTCGTTGACATATGTGCTCAACACGATTTAAGACATACCTTAAGTATACCTAAGCTAGGGTTACCATAAAAGTTCAAGTACTGACCGGGACATTTAAAAATAATTTTAACAACCTTTTTATTTTTGATTTTTTTTTTTTGGATTATAAAATTTAGAACACAGTGTAATGTATATATATAATAAAATAATAATAGCATTGAATTATGAAAGAAATTCAATTAGACAATACATTTAATTAATGAAATATTATTTATTTATTTATTTATTTATTTTGAAATATTATATTTTTCTGACATTTTCGCCTGTTTCAATAGCTCTGGTCTCTTGTTTCTTCGAGAAAGAAATTTTTTAGTGGTTCCCATAACTGTAGAATACGTTTAATTGCTGGCAACAAAAACAGCCATCGAGTTCTCGAATGAGGCTGTAAATTAGCATAATGTATATCAGCC